>WMED01000235.1:18601-33797 GCA_019650415.1 Pipa parva
CAGATAGATAGATATAGATACAGATAGATAGATAGATATAGATACAGATAGATACAGATAGAAAGATAGATAGATATAGATACAGATAGATATAGATACAGATAGATAGATACAGATAGATAGATAGATAGATAGATAGATAGATAGATAGATAGAGATAGATACAGATAGATAGATAGATAGATAGATAGATAGATAGATAGATAGATAGATAGATAGATAGATACAGATAGATAGATACAGATAGATAGATAGATAGATAGATAGATAGAGACAGATGTGCAGAAAAGCTTACAATCAATTTATCACCATTCAATGTCAAGGCAGGACAATGTATTAAAGAGTACAGCCTGAATTTTCTATTGCTCACAGTATCTGAACTGTGAAATGAAAAACAGCCGCACATAAAAATATATATTTACAGTAAATTTATGATTATTTTGTTCTGTCCCAGTTTTACAGCCAAGAGACCTTGCTTTATAAATGGCTGTCTGACAGTCACTGTGTTCTTTTGATAATAAAATATAGTTATATACTGTGTGAGCTTATTATGTGGGAATATATTTGTACTGAGGTGTGATTTTAGTGCTGATGACTCTTCCTTTTTCCTTATAGGTCATCAGCATGTGGCTAGCACTAGTCTAACTCTCTCTTATTAAAGGGGAAGTATCGGTAACAGATTATGGGTTTTTTTGTTTGTTTTTTTAACTCCAGTTAGGTCTTAGGTCTTCTTATAGTGGCTCTATGCAGTCGTTGGTTATCTGTACTGAAACCAGCATTGGACACAATGGAGCTGCAAGCATACCGATATAAATAATGACTCTCGTCAGGATCCCTTTAACAAAATTAATAGCATTAATATGAACATACATGTACTCACGGGCAGAACTATAGTCCCTAGGCGGGGGTGGGGGGAAGTGTCAAGTGAGGTCAAAGTTATATGTCTATAACAGTCATTTAGATCAATGTCCTTATGTTATTTTCAACCTTAACCACAGCGTCCACTCTTCCTATCACCAGAAACCACAGTTGCTCCTTTTCTTTTGCCTCGATGTGCTTCACATTTCCATAGCCTCCGGTCTGCAGCTTTGTCATTTTTCTCTTCTTGATCTTCTTCTTGATCTTCTTCTTGATCTTCTTCTTGATCTTCTTCTTGATCTTCTTCTTGATTCACCTGTCGAATTCACCTCGCTACAGTTTGAGATGCATTGCCAAATTAGTCGCAAACTTACTTCTTCTTATTAACTAAGCGGCAAATAGACCTGTCGAACAAGTGGACAGAGGTGAACGCTGTTGGATGCGTTGTCTGGCTGAGTCAGTCAAATAGAAGTGGATTGCAGAGCCCAGGCCATCCACTCCCAATGTGGCAAAGTCAAACCGGGGGATTTAGAGCAGTGCATCTAGTCGCAGTGATATGAAGTGCCTTTAGTCAATAAGTCCCCTCTGTCAGAGTTACCTGCTTCTTACTCACTTAAACAATGGATTCATTTACAATGTCACTTTAACTCAAGTGGATATTCCATCCCTTTTCTATGTTGCCATGTTCCTAGTTTATAACGTCGCTTGACCACTATCTTTCCTTTGTCTTTTGTGTGAATAGTCACGTCAAAGTCAAACTAGTGAATTCGGAGCTGTATGCTTTGGCTTAGTCGCTACTTTGATACACTTCAGCACTTGATAAACAGATTGTGCAAAGTTACGGGAAGAGTTCTGTTAGTACTTGACCATTGTAAGCTGATCGCAAATTCGCATCATCACAGCATTGTTTGATGAATAAGCAGTAGAAGTAGATGTGAACTTAGACCTGTTCCTAACTATTTATAATGAACCCCTTCATAGGTGTGCGCAGGCCATTTCATTATTGTGCGCCGCTAAAGAAAAAAATCTTCAGGCTAGGTGCACACTGGCATTTTTATACGCGGTGTATCATCCTGTGTGCCACCATTAGGGTGTGTCCGGGCACGCCTGTGAGCCCCTTTGCCTTTAACCAATTTTGGAACACTTTCCCTTTTGACCGAGAGCGCGCCATAGTTACTATGTTACTATAGTAAAAAATAATTCATCTTTAACTGTGTGAAACTGTAAAATTACTAACAAAAATATTTCTTTATTTCTACAATATTCCAAAACTGCTTTGAAGCGTAAATATTGTTTATTTGTTCCCCCCCTCCACACACACACACACACACACACACTATTTCAATCCATGGTGTATTTTTGATGAAATAATTAGAATTCACTTGAAAGGCCCATTTTAAAATCTGAACTTAAATGTCAGTGCTGTGTTTCCAAGGCCGTGGAATAAGCCCATGCTTTCATTTCAGGCGAAACGTTAAATCATCGTGTTAATTCCTGAGCGCGTTAGCCAGACATATTCTGACAGAACACCATTAGGGATACAGACGTAATTATATATTTTGTGGGGCCCCCCCACCCCCACCCCAGTTATCACAGAAATGTCATTTATTTTCATAAGGGTGCGCTGTATAAAAAATGACCTGATTTTCCCCCCCATCAGGGTAGTGCAGGTGCTTGGTTTTTATTAAGCATGTATGTTACAAGGAGAAGAATATAGCGTCGTATTGATTTTCCACTTTTTGATGTTTAAAAAAAAGAGAAAGATTTTTGGTAAATATTTTTTTTTTTTTTTTTGCGTTAAAAGATAATAACATTATTCCGACATTTCCGTATTCAGAAATAAATATATAATGAACAAGAAGAATGAATATAAATGAATTAATTGAATTCCTTGAACAGTTAATTAAATGACTGAATTGTTAATTAATGATTCAGTTTCACAATTACCCTTGAAGATATTGTAATCCTTACAGAAATGTTTAGTCAGTTGGAATATGATTTCACATCTACGCAGAAAGAAATCTATTAAAGGAATGATTCCGATATATAAGAATAAAACGCGGATTCTCCCCCCTTCCAATTTACTCACTGTGAAATTTATAAAGATCATTCTGACCTTTTCAATTCGTTTCGCCATTTACGGCGTGCATTTCGATGTTATTTTTCATGGTGCTGGGCTTTTCAGTTCTGCTGATTTATAGAGGACTTATAAAAAAAATATGGTTCATATTGAAAAAGATCAATATCGGCAAATAACTTCCGTCGGAACCGGACGCAATTAGCAGTTTTTTTCTACGGGGTTTCCCCTCCCACTGCAGATCGATCTTGACGTTCTTTTTACATGCGAAAACGAATCCGACTGTGGGATAATGACAGGACCCACTCCGCAGGGAATAATGAATTTGAAGACTTCAGACAGGACGGCTTTTATAATTTAATGAAGAAGGCGATATCGATGCATTGAAGATATTTCACCCGCTTTAACAAGCTGAAAAACGTTTCATTTATTATAAATATCCCTCTGGCTCTGTTAGAGAAATTTAGGCGCACTTAAGAGACAGAGGCCCAATTATACTATATGGGACCAATGCCGAGGGCGAAATTTCTATGACTTATTTTGTAGGGCCTTATTGACTTGAGGTCGAATAGTCGCATAAAGCTCAGAATTCGTATCTATTCGCCACTTCCTCATGTTTGCTTATTGATCAAACTCTGTGATGAGGCAAATACGCGACCAATTCACGTGACTAGCTAGTGTTAATTTTACTGAGCGTTCTGCGTGCGCGCGCACAGGTACTTCTTCAATTGACTAAGCGTAGGAGTGGTGTAATTTATTAAGCTCAGAAAAGCTCATTTTCGCTTTTCTGAGTTTAATAATTGGCGAACACCCGGAAGTTTCTCACTGTAAGTATTGCGAGATTTGTTGCGATCGATACTTGCCGTGAGAAACTTTTTTCTATTGAATATATCCATTGAAAGGGCAGCAATACTTTACGTTACTGCAGCATGGCTACCTTTCCATGGAAATATTCAATAGAAAAGGTTTCTCACGACAAGTATCGATCGCAACAAATCTCGCGGTACGAGAAACTTCCGGGTGTCCGCCCAATTAAACTCAGAAAAGCCAAAACGGACTTTTCCGAGTTTAAGAGATTTCGCAGTAGGTGTACTGCTCCAAATTCACCTGTTTGACTCCACCACTTCAGAGTGGCGAATTTGGAGGCTGATGGGAGGACTCCGCATTCTACTTCTATCTGACCGACTTCCCCATACTATGCCTCCAACAGCGATCACTACTGTCCACTTGTTCAACAAGTCTATTATCTGCTTAGTCAATAATGAGAAGTGAATTTGCGTCCGCATCCGACTTCTATCAGTCTGACTACGCCACACAACACATCCGGCAGCGATCGCCGCTGTCGGATGTCAAATAGTTAAAGTACAATTACTAAACAACTAACATGAATTCAGTTTATACCATTCTACAACAATGATGCCACAGTGTTTTCAGAGGGTTAATCATACTGACGGAAAACGCAAGCCTTTGTAAAGTGGGGGGGGGGGGGCAATAACTAAAACTAAAAAAATTATAAATAATTATAATAATGGACTGATTGGAGAAAGAAAGAAACATTTTCTTCGGATGCATTTCCTCTAAGGAAACTTTTAGAAAAGCTTTCTTCAGTCTGACCTAATGACATATAATCTTCGCAATATTTTGCGCAAGATTGCAGACCATTTTTCTATACATTAACAAGCAAGAAAGGAAAGCTACTTTCCATCCATTTAGTGTTCGGAAAGAAAGAAAAATCCACGGCGCAGAGAGGATTCTGTCAACAGAATCATTTCCGTGCACAACAGAATTAAAATACTATTATGTCTTGCGCATGAAGGAAATCTCTCTCGATGAGAAGTGAGCAATAGTGTGCTGCTGCTGTTTGTTTCGTTTTTTTTGCAGTAACATTTTCATATTTCTCCCATGCGTGCAGAAAACTGCCGCTTATTTCGTGGCAGAAGTTGTGATTCTATTTTAATGCGAACGTTTACTGGCACGTTTATGTAAAGGTAACATAAAAGAGAAATGTCAGACGCGCACTTATTCTTACACAGCTACAAAACAACCTGCTTGTTCGCTTACCCGCATATTGCTGGCGCAGAGCTCAGATACTTGGACACAGGCCTTATCTCGATTTAGCCGTCTACGTCTAAATTTCGGACTAAGCAGCTTGCAGGTAAATCAATGGGGAGTTGTTCTGATCATTTTGACACCTAAGCTTGGGCAAAATTTAATAAAATCAAAAATATCAATATCACGGTATCAATATAACGATATCGCGATATCGATCAGTTTTTGCCGTTATCGCTATACTGGTATTGCTGATATCGCGTTATTGAAATTTTGCGATATCGGTAAATTCGATGTCGCGGTATCGGTAATTAAATTAGCCCAATCAAACACATATAATAACTTTTCTAAGAAAGTGGGAACAAAATCACAAAAGAATATATTTGTGATGCTACAATACTAATGAATGAATAAGCAGAGGGACTCAATAGCAGCTTGTTTGTTTTTAACTTACGTTATGACATACTTTCAATTGTAACAGGAAGTGTCCGAAAATTTCTACTAAGCATGCTCAGATCACAGATGCAAGGGAAGGGAGGGCACAATCAGAGGGGAGGTGCAGTCCCTTAAAGAAAGTAAATAGCAGCAGTGAAAATAAAATGAAAACTATATTAAAAAACATTGTTCTGGACTGCATTTCGACACCGCATTCTGTAATTGCTCTTTAAAAACAGCCGTATAAAAAAAAATGAGATATCCCTTTAATAATAAGGATTTAACTATAAACTCAGAGATTACTGGCAGAGATGATCACATTGTTCCTTGCTTGTTCTCGTTGTTAGTTATACCAGGAAGTTTGCATTTCACATCACTTTTTCAGATCCATCGTTAGACCTTCATGGATGTTTCTCTGCTGAGATTTTTCATTCGGATAGATGTTAGCAACGGCTGTATAATAGCAGTTTTAAATTTCACTCTGCGGAATGATTTACACTACTAATTTTGCTTTTATGCAGTCTGCGAAATGCAGTTATTATTTCCGAAGTTATGCGAGTTAGCGTTAAACTTTCTTCGTTCTGCATAATGAGCTCATATGTCTTGTCACATGCTAAAATCTAAAGAGTTAACCGTGGTGATTACTTCTGAAACGCTAGATCTTTTTAAATGGAGATGAAAAAGCCATTTACGCTTACTTAAATCCAGGTTGAGTTTCCTGCATTTTTATCTTGCTGCGGTTTTCTGAATTTGGAAGTATTTCAGGATCAGAACAGAATTAAAGTAGCCGACAATTGTTTCTCAAGTGTAGCAATCTTAACAATGGACAGGCCACCTCTGAGACCATGGGGATGTGAGACTTCCATATCTGATGGGATGGGAAAATATTTCAAAATCAAAAATTTTCACATAACATAAAAATTTGGGGTAAAGAAAGAGCATTGTCCATCACCTTACACCCTTCTCACATCCATTAAATGTACCACTGAACCAAAATGAAGGGAAAACCCCCTTTCAAACCATAGCCAGTTCCTCAACTAGATTTGGCAAGAAATTTTTTTGGTGAGGCCATTTCATATCTTATTCAAAACTGAAAAAGTGTCTGATGTATGATATCGACCTTCATCCGGAAATCAGAAGGGTGATTGGGGCTAAGGGTGCACCATCTGGGACTTCCAACTCCTTTGATTTTGACTGTGAACAAAGACACAATGCTGCTTGGTGATGCATTTCAACAACGCCCTAATATAATAATTTAAAAACTGATTGGCTAGGTGGCATTTGGATTGATGGGTAACTTAATCCTTTAGGCTCCCTTATAATATTACCTGTTTATTTCCGAAGGGTTGTAGGGTGATTAGCAAATTATTAAAGATCCCTCTGTCCAACAGGAAAGGTACAAATGTCCACTTGACACAGTTCAGAGAACTTACCCAAATGATTCACTAGCCACAGAGAATAGTCAACGAAGGAGTCATATGTACTTTAAGATGGATGATAATGAGGGCATTGTAGGGAATAAAAAGACGTGGCTTAACTCGGCAGGATAGAATTTTTCCAATACTGGCAGAATTAACAATGAAATTGGCGGTGGTGTACCAGAAAGGGGAGTGTCATCATCACTTAGATTGTAAGCTCAACAGGGCAGGGACCTCCATCCTCTTGTGTCAATCACAACTTGACACTTAAAGTGATTTTATGTTTGTAAGTTACTCACTTGGAAGGTGTAATGCACTTTTCCCATGTCTGCATTATATTTGTATTGCTGAATTGTAGAGAGTAAATTTGTGGAGCTTTTGTAAATAAAATTATACATACATATATACTGTACATCGGCACTCTGTGCCAAAAACATTCGCCAGCACTGTTGTAAGCAGTACAAATGGTGCGAAGATTTCTGTTGTTGTGAGGGATATCCTCGCTTTACTCTAAACGAATGCTGTCCCAGATACATCCATGCGATTATTTAATCATTTATCTATTGCGCAAACAACTAGAATTCATATTATGTGATCATAAACACATGTCTGCAAATTATACACAGGACTATTGTCTGGGAACAGTCTGTGATCAGCTACCATGAATTGGAAGGGAATATGAGTCAGCGCGACTGTTATTTCTTGCGAATAGTCCATTTTTAGCTTGATTTGACTAAAACTGAAAACAAAGAAACGAGATTCATCCATCTTAATTTAATAGTTAATCTAATGACAAAATGAAAATGGGAAATATAAAGCTTATCAAGAAGATGTCAGTAATATATATAATCCTTTTTTTTAAGATAATGACTTAAAGCGCACTTGAAATCCCAACATATGATGCAAAAGGCATTTGGCAGATAATTCATATTCAAGCATTCGGCCACGGGAAGAAGATTTAAATCAGGATAAAGTTCATAGCATATAACACCATTAATAATCGGGTTCATTATGTAGCCTTTGAAGCACATTTGGGTTGTCTGTTCTTCAGAAATTTGAACATGACCAAACTTGTTCTGGAAAGCGGAAAAGACCAATAACATTAAATAATGATGTTGCCTCAAAAGCAAGTATAATATAAATACTTTAGTTAATTTAGAATATAATATAGTGACCATATATTTAATCATTGCTTCCAAAAATGATAAATTGTGTCTATAAAATGATGATAATTAGCTATTTACCTTTAGCAATTGGGCTTTCTGGTTGCACTTTCTGTATTACTTTCTCCACTATATGTATTAGCACCATAGAAAACAATGGGACCGGATGAGGTCTGTTTAATAAAATGGCTGGTATCAGTAAAAATAAAAAAAAGTCAGAAAAGCTATAAAAATGTATTCATTTGTTTTCAAAAATAACAATTGTTGTATCTGAATAATTTTTTTTTTTTGGGTGATAGCGGTTTCTTGAGGATTCTGATTAGATTAGATTAGATTAGATTATTTATTTGTCACTGGATAGTACAAGCATACAAATCAGTGAAATTACATGTGCGTCCGGGATAAAAGCAGTGAATTCCACCTATGCTAGCCATTCCACCTCTCTCCGCTTATTTCTTAGCCACTGAAGATATAAAGCTTGAGCTATTGATGTTAGAAAGGATCCGCACTGGGATTTCCATTCTATGGCTATTGCGTAATTTATTTACAAGCGTCTAAGGAAGCACTGGTAGGAAAAAGAAGAGCTGAGCACATTGTAAAGCTTCATAGTCCCCATTTTTAATGGGGAGGTTCTCAGTAGCAAATGGCAAAAGGTTTTCAATTGAATTACTATTATAGGCTGTATACAGAGCTGGGGCACACTGGTAACCAAGTTGAGAAAAAGATGGTTGTCGGATAACGTTACCAAAACCAAGGGGAACCACTGAGGATCTGGTCTGAGCATGCTTGTCCTGCCATTAACAACCACATTGACTTCCAGTGAAACCCCCTACTGCTAAGGCAATACCACGTCAAATCCAGTTAATGGCATGAGATACCCAGTGGTTCCCCAAGTGTGGGCAATGGGGAGAAATGTATAGAGGAAGGTGGAACAACGACATAGGGGGGAATTCACCATTCAGCGAAGTGAGCTCCGAAGTCTTCAGCTCACTTCACAAATGGTGTTATGCGCTCGCTGATGTCCTGCACACGAGTAATGCCATGAGTAAGCACCCATGGGGTGTGAAACGCGTAGGCGTTTTTGTTGTTGGTTTTAATCTTTTTTAATTGTACCTATGTAGTACGAATAAAGATATATTTACTTTTTCATTTGGAGTGCCGGAGAATATATTCAAGTACACGGACATCAGCATGCCCATTAAAGGGATTCCAGTCTCGGCAAGGCAACTCTTTTGGTCTCACCGAGACTGGAATCCCTTTAATGCGCTCACTGATGTCCACGTGCAGGATATCAGCGAGCGCATAACACCATTTGCGAAGTGAGCCGAAGGCTTCGGCGCTCACTTCGCTGAATGGTGAATTACCCCCATAGTTTTTTACAGGACTGGTCAGCAAGATATATAAAAAAATGGAAGGTTGGAACAGACAAGCAGGAATGAGTAGGTATCTCAGACAGGAGTGCCCCTGACCTGCAGAAGCAAGTCCCTACATCTGTGCTCTGTGCAAGGGAAATCTTACTTTGAGATATAGATATAAGGGATATAATGCTGAATGAACTGCTTCCAAAAATAAGTTACTCATACAAATTAATTGTATAGACATTATGTATCCATAATGCGCACCTATCACAATGTGTTTTGTATCAACTTCATGGTTCAAACCCCAGACTCCCTGTTTGTAGACGGTAGACTTATCAGTCGGCCGCAGGAGACTTTGAGATGCTGCTTGGTTCTCTTTGTACTGAGCTTTTTTTTTTTTTTAAACTCTTCTTTGTATTTTACTTTGTATTTTACTTTCAGTCTCATGATGACCAATTACTTTCAGGCGTTAGACAGCCTATCAGAAAAGCAGGTGGACAGTCCATTGTGGCAAGGTTTACCTATTAAAATCTAACACTTCAGTTTAACTTGCCTAAGCAAGGAGATTTTGCAGTTTGTGCTGGTGAGCTGCTTCTCTGTAAGAGAGCTTAATCACTTGCTTGCTGTGTTCCTGAGACTTCCAGTTCCGCTCTGCTGTGTTCCTGAGACTTCCAGTTCCACTTTGCTGTGTTCCTGAGACTTCCATTTCTACTCTGCTGTGTTCCTAAGACTTCCAGTTCCGCTCTGCTGTGTTCCTGAGACTTCCAGTTCCATTCTACTGTATGCTGGGAATTCCCATGCCACAAAGACCATACCCCCTTATGGGAGTTAAAGGTGAAGACGAGGAGCTCTTTTGATTCCATGTCTCAGGATTTACCAGTGTAAAAGAGAAGATCTTCCATCATTTCTTAACTGTTAACCTGTCTTAAAGCATCATTGGAAGCTGGACAAATACTAGGAGCAACACTTGGGATTGTCTTGGGTTTTATAGCACCTTCTGTAAAATACCTGTATAAACAGAAAAAATATCCATGCCTTTTCATGAAAGAGAAGTTACACTATGACAATGTTGCCAAAGTAAATGTTCTCAAAACATTGACAACGTCCTTGGATTGTGTCAACCTTGAATAAGAAGTACTTGAGTGGTCAGTGTAATGATATATTTGTACAATAAAAAAAATCTCGGGAGAGGTGCAAATTTGACAAGATGATTCAATTTCATGCTACATTAGTGAAAATTATTCTTGATTTACACACACGCTGGGATTACAACGAGCTTTAACTTCCAAGGCAAAAATCAGGAATCAATGCAGAAGGGTATCTAAATATATTTATATTAGTCTCCTCCTGTTACTAAGGCTGGTGCGTCAGGTTAATGCAGAACATGAAATAGAGACAAACAGGTCCTCCTCACCTGTTAGACGTAGCATATATTAAGAATATGTCCCTGATTAAAGTGATAGTAAAGTAGTTAATGCAATCCAAGCCTAAATTAATCATTGGGAAACTCTGGTAAAAGAAACAAGAAGGCTGCAATTATTTTAGTTCATTTACATTCAGTTTATTAAATATAAATAAACTATATTGTTCCTCTAGGGATTCCATAGCATGCTTTTGCCTGCTTTTGATGGGTGGTTCTTTAATATAACACAATGGAAGGGTTGCCTGTGTTTGTCCCTAGAAGCCTGTGGAGTGCCTGTGTTTGACCTGTCCCTGGTAGCCTGGGATTGGAGTTCCTGTGTTTGTCCTTCTTCTGGGAGCCTGGGATTGGCATTTCTTTATCTGACCTTCCCATAGCAGTCTGAGATTATAGTGACTGTGTCTGATCTGTCAATGGGAGCCTGGTATTGGAGGGCCTGTATGTGACTTGGTCCTGGGATTGAAGTGCCCATGTATGGTTCTCTGGCCCTTCACCTTGGTAATGGGAAGAAGCAAGGCAACTGAAGGATTAAAGTCAGTTTACGTCAGGAGTGAGAGATAGAAGCTCTAGCATGAATGAGCAGCACTGTACCCCCAATAAGTAGTGCAGTAAGGGCAATCCCTAGATGTGTGTGATCTTTAGCACATGTGAGAATAGGATCTAATTGGCCACACAGGTGCTATAAGGTATTCCTTTCCTAAATGAACTTACAATACGAGACAAACAGAAGTGGTCCAAGCTTTGCATCTCTACCAAGACTAAATGGAACAATTCCAGATACAATGAACCAGATTTATTAGCTGTAGACTTCCATCTTTAATCTGAATGATAATTTCATTGATAGGAGAAATTATTCATTTAATTAATTAATTAATTTAATGACCCCCTACACATATATATATATATTTTTTTTTTTTTTTTTTTTTGCTTGTTGTTTGCTCTCTGGAGACATTTATTTGTTAAAGTTCTTCAAAATACTACCTATAGATCATGTTTTATATATGTAATAATTAAATAAAGTTTTCATGTCTATATAGCTAACCCTTGTCCCCATCCAAATATTACTGAATAGGTCAAGATTCTTTTTAAGCACAGAACCAGCCTGGTGCTTGTATCTCACAGCTGCCATATTGAATATTCATTCATATGCTAATGAACCCTAACACGTCATCATATAGTTTCTGACTATTTGGGGAGTGTCACATGATCCATTACACTGTGAATATTAACGAGGCATATACTCAGTGCTGGTTTTCATATATGCTCTGTAAATACCAGTGCCTAGAACACCATCTTTCTCAGCAGAGGGGTGGAGTTGAAATGCTACAAAGGCTGCAGAAATATGATTTATTAGGAGACTTTAGTTCTGTCAGATATCTCTTTAATGAGATCGTCTGTAGCCCAGATTTCTCTCCCGCACAACTTCGGATCCAGGTCCAACATTCTTTTATTATTATTTATTCGTTCTCATATAGCGCTACTATTTTTACGCAGCGCTTTACAGAGATTCATCATTCACTTCAGTCCCTGCCCCATGGAGCTTACAATCTAGTTTCCCTATTTTGTCACACACACATAGACACACATATATGTTTTTGGATTGTGGGAGGAAACTGGAGTGCCCAGAGTAAACCCACGCAAATGCGGGAAGAACATACAAACTCCATGCACATGAAGTCCAGGGTAGAATTGAACCCAGCGCTGCAAGGCAGCAGTGATAAACACTGAGCCACCGCACTGCCCATAGATTCTAGATAGATTAGTAGATTCTTAATAGATTCTTAAATACTGTAACAATTTGTTTTTATATATATATATGATGATACACTATTACAAATGAGGACATATATATATATATATGTACGTTTTAGTAAAATAGTTATGCTAGAAACAAGTTTTTAACATGCAAGAAGAGGATATCCAAGACATCTAAATCATTATCCAAATTATTCATAGATATTTTTATGAAGCAATATAGTTAGTCAGCCATGCAATATAAATTGTGAGATAAATTCCCTGCATAAGTATTAAGCTTCACTTTGGGTATATTTGCTTGTCAGAGAAACACGTCGGTTTATCTGATGAATGGCTATTATTACATCATTGTCTTCAAGAGAATGTTTAAGGTCATTAGGAAGAGCAAAATATCTTCTTCCTTTTTTTTTTTTCTCAAAAGCTTATTTTAAAACATAATTAAAGTAGTTCTGTCCGTCAAAACATAATAACCGAACAAGTCTGATTAAACTAGATGGGATCAGCCATGTCCGGGGATTAAACTCGGTAATATTTTGACCCATTCTGCTTACTCAATGTTATTTTCTTTAGGAACGGTATCTAAAATCTGTGTTTTATGAGTTTTCTTGTTGGTGGAGGGCGCAAACACCTTTCCTGTCGTTTACAGACAAGCATATCTTCCCATAATTATTTAAAGGACCAGTAACATCGGTAAAAAAAAAACCAAAAAACTGTTTTTCAGTTTAGCATGACGCTTATTTTACTGCGCGGCGCTTGTAAAAAATGTTTCCGTTGAATTCTTGATTTTTATCGGCTTGTTGCTAAACATTTCTGCTCGTTGCAGCCATAAAGGTTTTTTCTTTTTCACCTTCATTATTTAAAGTTTCATAGGAAACAAGAGGATTTAGGCAAGACTAGGCAAAAATATACTAATCAGAAATTCGACTTTATAAGAAACCATTTTTTGCAAATATTATATAGGGAAAAAACTGCCATGCCAGTCCAAATGAGATTTCTGGCGCAGTTGTGTTACTTGACCTTTAAGTGTACATTATTCTGTAAGCCTATATAAGTGGCACTAGGCAGCTTACCCTTTAAATATTAACATTTCAAGTATGTTCTGACATGCCTTTTAGGCTGAAGAAAACTTGATGCTTTACTTATCTACTGACTTTTACTGAGAGTACATCGTAATGTAAACCATGGACAGTGCATCGTTCAAAGCCACCCGCATTAGAACTTTCACATTTGGCACTTTTGGTACAAATGAAAGTGAATGCTTTCTAGAGATGACGTCATAGATAAAGTATTAGGGATGGGGGTCATTATATCATCATAGCCCTTTGACCTATATGCATTCATACACCTGTCTGGGTCAGTATTGTATTTATATAGCGCTGATATATTACACAGCGCTTTAACAGAGATTCATTATTCATTTCAATTCCTGCCCCGTGGAGCTTACAATCTAATTTCTATTCAGTCACACACACACCTATGTAGTATGTTATGAAACTCACGCAGGTGCGGAGAGAACATACAAACTCCATGCAGATGTAGTCCAGGGTGGAACTAATCCACTGAGCCACCGCACTGCCCAGTAGACTATACAGTAAGTTTTATGGCCTTCAGGAATTAGACTGTTTTTGATAGAGTTTTAGGAAGAATCAGGGGGTATGATAAGGGTTTATTGCAATACCCCTGTCAAGTCTGGGCATTGCTAATATTATGGTTTTTTAGACAATTAAATAATCCATCACCAGTACCTGGTAATGTGGTTAAGGTGCTATAGCTATTTGAGATCAGAACTGTGGAAGGCCTTTGACTATAGGAAGTATCTGAATTGGGCATGGAAAGCACAGGTGCATTTGAAGATAGTGGCCAATGTCACATAGCATGTATCCAGCATATATTGGAAAATATTGCATAGCCTGTTTTTATCCAGGTCCACCTAGGCAGTTCTGGCACCGTGGCTCACCATGCCATCTGAACCGTGTATGCAATAAGAACAAATTCCCCATGTGCTTAGAGTTAGGACATGCTTCAGTGGAAAGCACATTAATTCACTGTCCCCTGTGTTGAAACTTGGGCCATGGTAGATGAGGGACACATGAACAGTGAGTAAACCAGGACCGTCAGGGCCATTTGGGAAACCAGGAAAGCACAGAACCCAGGACCACTTGGACCAGGGAACCAGAGAATCCTGTTGGGGAAAACTGCCCATAGGAGAGGCTTCAGGAAGAGGGACCCTTGAGGGAAAAATAGGCTGGAAGATGGTGGATAAAAAAGAGTAAGAACCTCTGACCTTTATTGTCGCAAATATAAACTCTGGAAGAACAAGAAGAGAGGCCTAGTTTTTGTACCCTAGTTCTGGGGACGGAAGTTTTGTTTTTGGAAGAATCTATGATAAATGGCGACGGTGACAGGGACTAAGGTCCATTTGTATGTGGCATACAGGTCCTGTTAATAATCAGACGCGTCATAGGAAATTTTCAGTTTTTATTTTATTTGCACCAAAAGCATTTTTTGAATACATTCATAATCAACTTGCCCCTTCTTTCAGGCCATCCACATCGCCAACAAAATGACTTTCCTACAAGACACAGTTACTGCGCACTTTGGCGCCGAAGATGTTAAAAGAAAAAAACAAATAACGACTCATTAAAGAAAAGGGGGGGGGGGGG
>WMED01000236.1:0-13258 GCA_019650415.1 Pipa parva
CTGCAATACTGAGGGTACACTGACCCACACGGTCTGCAACACTGAGGGTACACTGACCCAGACAGCCCACAATTCCTAGGGAGCACTGTCCCACACAGCCTTCAAAACCGAGGGTACACTGACCCGCACAACCCACAATTCCTAGGCAGCATTCCCCTACACAGGCTGCAGTGTATAGACAATGATGCTCTGCACGGCCTGTAAATCATAGGAAACTAAGCTCTGCCCAGGTATAGTTACAGGATATTCTGTGTTAGGCTTATGACAGTATTGAGTCATGCACTACTGCATTAATCACAAGTATGAAATGCTGCTGAATGAATGAATAAGTGTATTAAATGATGTCATTTGTCACAGACTGTTAAAGTCTTTCATCTTCTGTTAATTCCACACTGATTCCATAGCCCCTGATCTGCTGGGCTCTGTTAGCACCCAGGTATCAGATCAGGTCATAGCAAGGCAAAGTAAGGTCACATGATTAGCGTAAGCCACTACCCTTAATGACTAATCTGTCTCATAACACAAAATGTGTCAGGAGCGAAAGGATTTGGGAACCTTGGCCATGATAAGCTAGAACAGCAACTAAGAGGTGAAATCACAAAGTGGTGAAATTAAACAGTTATTCAGATCTATTAGGTGAACTCTGCAGTTTAGGATTCCTTCTTATCTCATTTAATATGTGGAAAGCCAGTGTTCCACTTAAAAAAAAAGAGTGCAAGACTGTACGGGAAGCTATACAGCCCAGGATACAGTGTATTTCATAAGTCTCCCCCTTTTAAAGGTAATGTTGTTATGCGATAGAACTGAAAACCATGCAACTGAAAGGGATGTTTAGGTAACGCTATCCCTTTAATGCCAATATTTCTAAAATATCCGTACTACAAAGCTAGCTGATAATAAATTAGTTCAGCTGTGCACTGCAGGGCTGCAGAGAATCTACTGCATATGTATCAAAGTATTTTAATATTCAACTGAGTTGTACTGAGCATATCAAAAGGGTTTGCTTTCAAATAAATGGGAGGCAATTCTAACATACAGGAATAGTTTCTTCTGTTTGATTTGAAGAGAATTCAATATTTCTTTATTCTTAATTTTACTTCAATGTCAGATTTCATTGATGGCTTTATCCTGAGTTTATAGTCAGGTTATTTTGTGTTAGTCCCTAATCAGGGCACACCTACAGGAGACAAAGCACATTGAGCATGTGCAATGTTTATAGTACAGCTAAACATGGAGTCGCCCAGCTGATAACTTCACAGGCCTTTATCCTTTGTCTCATAGAGCTACTGTACATTTGGGCATGGTCTGCAGTTGTTTTTTTTTGCATAAGGTTCTAAGGTCCATAAGGTTTCTAGCTGAAATAATTTTTGGCTTTAGTTCCCCTTTAAAACAATTTTCTGCATTTCTGTATGTCTCTTTCTACTCTCTTCCCTCCTACAAATTGTAAATGGAACACATAATTAAAGGGCTGTGAGGAGAGAGCAGAGTTAAAGGAACGATGCGTAGGGAGACAACTGTGATTTGCAGGAAAGGATATAGACAGGAGTTATATGGAGCAACCAGTCCTCTTAGAAGGAGTTATAGGGAGGGGTTATACTACCGTTCAAAATTTTGAGGTCACCCAGGCAATTTTGTGTTTTCCCTTAAAACTCATACTTTTATTTTTCAAATGAGTTACAAAATGAATAGAAATATAGTCCAGACACTGACAAGGTTAGAAATAATGATTTTTATTTGAAATAATAACTTTCTACTTCAAACAATGCTTCCTTTGCAGCAGTTGCAGACCTTTGGCTTTCTAGCTGTTAATTTGCTGAGGGAATCTTGCATAATTTGAAGGTGTGCTTTGGGTCATTGTCCTGTTGCAGGATGAAATTGGCTCCAATGAAACGCTGTCCACTGGGTATGACATGGCATTGCAAAATGGAATGATAGCCTTCCTTATTCAAATTCGCTTTTACCTTGCACAAATCTCCCACTTTACCAGCACCAAAGCAACCCCAGACCATCACATTACCTATAACTCCTCCTTTGCTCAATATATCTCCTCCCTATAACTCTTCCTATTACTTCATATATACCCTTCCCTATAACCAATCTGGAGCCGCTGACATCCCCTGCTTCCGGGTTCCTAGCCAATCTGGAGCTGCTGACATCACCAAGTTTCCAGGTTGCTAACCAATCCGCAGTCGCATGTGACGTCAGCGACTCCGGATTCTAAAGGGCTGAGCAGAGCCACGCGTTTACTTGTATGTCTCTCTCAGCCCAAAAGGTTGCCAACCCTGGGTTATTCACTAAAGTCCGAATTGTTGTGTATAGGTGTTAATTTGCTAGTGAAAGACAGTCACAATAGACTGCTACTGTCATAGTCGCGTCTTTATAATGAGAATATTGTCGCAGTCAAGACTTTACTATGGAAAATTTTGCAGCCGCAACTTTAAAACTTGTTGTGGTTGTGACTTTACAATGGAAAATTTGTCACAGTCATGGATTTGCTATGGGAATCCGCTGTTTGAGAATTCGACAGTCAAATTTGCACCTTAGTGAATATAGAGTTCTGAAGGTTTGTAGCTGATATGTATAAATAAATGTATAGACCCTTTGTGAAGGGTCCAGTCTTCTGCAGATCCCTCATTTTGTAAGACAGATGTCGAGTCATACGTATTCTATATGAGTTGCAATCATAAAATGAACTTTCTTTTAAGAGGTAGAATTTGACAAATTATAGGTGTGAAAGGGGTTAATAAGAAGCAATATCATTTACAGTGTTCTCCTTTTGACATTTAAGACACTTCACTCTGTTGTCCATCCCAGTATCATTGCTAGTATGTCCGTACATTCCTCAATGTCAGCTGTGCTCTTTCCAAAGCAACCAGCTTTGCATGACACACACTAATACTGCCTGTCTCATCTTAAACCCTTTTCTATCTCTTTCCCCCACATCTGGAATTTTATACCCCTTTATCATCGCCAGGAACATTCCCTCTGAACCTTTCAAACCAAACTGAAGTCCTACATTTTGGAGCACTAGCATTGATATTTATCACTGATTTTTATGTATTTAATTAATTTAATCCTTAATTAGTTATTTATACTTAATATTTTTATTTATGTATTTAAGTGTTTCAACACATTGTTGCAGCTCTTATTAACCTTCTATCTGTGTATGTAAGAGTTCCTCCCATTTAGACTGTAAGCTCTACAGGGCAGGGACCTCCATCCTCTTGTGTCAACTACAACCTTTCAATTGAAGTATCCATGTGATTTTATACTTGTATTGTTTAATGCACTGTATATATTATATTATATGTCTGTATTATATTGTTATTGCTTAATTGTACAGCGCTGTGTAAATTTGTGGTGCTTTATAAATAAAATTATACATTAATACATACAATAGTGCGATCACTGATGTGGGGTTGAATAATTATAGGATAGTAAGGAACATTCAGGAATCCTTTTGCATTACTTAGTACAATTATTCAGCAATGGACTTAAGTGGACTAACAGGTAAGATGGAGACACAAATAATACCAACTCTCATCTGTAACCGCAGAGAACTTTGTTCTACATTTGTTTAATACTTTAATAAGTAGCCTTGTTGTCCTGGGAGAGTGGGAGTTACAGGAGACACTCAGTCTGCTCTGTGCTGGGCATACACCTGTCTGCAGAGAAGCCTATTCTACCTACAGAGCTTTCGGGCATAGTATGAGGTCACAAATCAACCAAATAACAGTGCTATACCCAGTCACTTAAACACATAAAAGGAAACCAAACATTTTCATTTTCCACTATTTCTTCCCCGGCACATTACACTGGTATTTCACAGGTTTTATCCTCCTTCCTCAACCTCATGAGAGATAATGTCAAAAAAATTTTTATTTTTTTTGCCATGTTATTATTTTTTATCCCAAAACATATATTTTCCTAACGCAAGCATTGTTATTTTTTTCTTCTTTCCTCTCTTATTTTTCTGTAATTACCTCCTGAACGGCTGTTTTTTCCCCCACTTTTTTTCTCCTGCTCGAGAGATCTTCGCATTTAAAGAATATTATCATTGGTGCAACTCTGTTTAATAAAAGTATAAGCGATTGTTGTCTGGAAAAAGATACATTATACCGGGCATGACCTTTCTGTTGGTCCAAAAAGCAGCCAGGGAATTAAGGAGGTAATTGATTAAAAAAATGCTAATAAATAAAATGCTTCTTTTGGGATGGATACTGAAATAACTGAAAATCAGATTAACCAAATTGTTTTATATCTGTCCCATGCTGTTAACCTTATCAGTTAGAAGGATATTCCATGTATCTAGCAGTCTTTTTAGGTAAGGTGGTGATTTCATTTGTTTTCTTTCTGTCTTTCTCTGTCTAACTAGGAACTAGTTCAGCTTTAGGGAAGCCATTCAATGGGCAGCAGCGATTATCTGTACTAATTATCAACTTACTATGCAAAAAAAAAAACAAAACACATTTTAAAGTAGTAATCGTAGTATCTAGTAATCACAGTAAATAGTAATCATCCTTTATAGACAGAATTTATGAGACAGAGTTTATGGAAGCACATAATGAATATATAATAACTATACATTTTAAGGCATATTCTTTATTTTGGTTTTAATTTTCTTACAAATTCTCCCTTTCTTGAGTCCTGTTCATTCCCCTTATACATCTACTGTAGATGTAATAAATAAAATAATATAATAGCTCACAATCTATTGTCATGGTTTCTTTATTGATGAGGATTTTTGATACAATCCCTGCTTTTTAGGTAACCTTCCAGGGACAGACTGATATTATTAAATTGTTGAAGTGGGCACACAAAACAGTTTTGTAACTTGATGTGGCTCGGAATGTGTTCAGTGTGTGTTATTGTTTGCGATGCACCAGTCTGTCTGCCCGATTTTGTGTTCCTTGTCTCTGGCAGTACCACACACAACAGGGAATGGGCAGGCAGCCAGGTAAAGCATTTCTACTTTAAATTTGATTTAAACACAAGTGCTTGAAAGTGTTTCATTGAAGTACATGACAAACATGTTAATTTAGCCTCAATATGTGCTTTAAGCTTATTAGACTGTGAGGCTGGAGAATTCCTTTAAAGGAGAACTATATGCTCATTTATACTAGGGTTGATTCTTAAAGGGGGAGGGGGTCAATACCAAAAGGGTTTTCCATGCCCCCTCCTGCTCTCTATAAGAAGCCGATCACTTCTGTACTGCACAGCGCTGCGATCCTGTTCACTTCCTGTTCCTGTGTGATCCTGCTGAATTGAGCAGGCACAGTAGCAGAATTCTGATGTAAAACTGCTACTGCATTTGTTCAATTCACCAGAGTCAAGCCACCAAAAGTCACTGAAGCCATTTTCAGCGCTTTAAGTTTTATTGCGTTCTTATCTATCAGATCCATCAATTTAATAAGGGATTAAACCAAAGTTTAGTTCTTTAAATAGAGTCCCTATTGCAACTGTAACAATAAGCATCCAAACAGGAGACGCTTGTACCTTTTATCACACAAGCATTTGTTCACAACAACTCAACAAAACAGGGAGCAACATTAATAGAATTCAAGCTGTGGCTACAATTTAAAATAAATGGCACATTAAGAAACACATCACTAGAATAAGTCACAAACATTCAATAAATACAAACAGAATGAATTGTTTTCACTATACTAAGTGCTATCCTGGTGCCTTGCTAAGGTTAAAATGCATGATTCCCATTTGTAACACAGATCCACCCAGGAAACAGCCTCTATTTCCATGATAAATATTTTGTTATTAAGATTTGGAAATCAACCGGGGGAGGAATCTAGATTTTAACGCTCTTTACATCTTGCCAAATAAAATACCTCACAGTATAGGAAAGGTTATGAAAGTGTGTGGGAGTGGTAATGTGAACTGATTTATAGTGTAGGGGACATTTTTATAGTCAAGAAAATAAATAAGAATTTTAGAGCAAGGGGGGGCTTTTAGCGAGCATCTATGGGGTTTATTAAGCCCAAACAGTCACATTGCAGGTCAGGTTGCATACAGTCACAGTCTGGTGAAGTAGCGAACTCGGCAAGGCATACTGTGTCGAATTTGCCAATTTGATTTTGCCAGATCTAAATGGTAAAGTAGGGGGTTGATGGCAGAGTTCTGGTGTGGCATAATATGACTATTCATTGAGAATTGACAATAAAGACTGTGACCGATTGACAACATGTACAAGGGACAGGGTGACATAGAAATAGATGTGTTATAAATAAGTTTATAAGTTATTAAAATAAATATAGATATAAATGTATGTAAATAAAATTATACATACATTGTTCACTTATTACAGTTAGTGGGACACTGTGAGGATGATATCACTGCACTTCACTGATAAAATTAGCATCACTATACATGAGTACATGAGCATATATCTTACTAATGTTCAACTGACTACTCCGCACTACACATTCATATTAGTTAGCATTTCCGCGATAGGAATTTGCATCTTAGTGAATAAGAAGTAGCAAATGTGTGAATATTGAAGCTAGTGAACCAAAGTAATGCAAATACACTTTGACAGTTGAATTTGCACTTTCATGAATAAGCTCCTATATGGAAAAAAGGAGATGATATAGGGAGGGGTTATATGGAGCAGTAGGAGGAATTATAGGGAGGGATTATATGGAGCAGTAGGAGGAATTATAGGGAGGGGTTATATGGAGCAGTAGGAGGAGTTATAGGGAGGGATTATATGGAGCAGTAGGAGGAGTTATAGGGAGGGCTTATATGGAGCAGTAGGAGGAGTTATAGGGAGGGGTTATATGGAGCAGTAGGAGGAGTTATAGGGAGGGATTATATGGAGCAGTAGGAGGAGTTATAATGAGGGCTTATATGGAGCAGTAGGAGGAGTTATAGGGAGGGGTTATATGGAGGAGTTATAGGGAGGGATTATATGGAGCAGTAGGAGGAGTTATAATGAGGGATTATATGGAGCAGTAGGAGGAGTTATAGGGAGGGATTATATGGGGCAGTAGGAGGAGTTATAGGGAGGGATTATATGAAGCAATAGGAAACATTATAGGGAGGGGTTTAAATAGGCCAATAAGAGGGTTTAGTTTTGGACCACAGAACTTCACTTGTTCCCTATAGGCAGCCTTCATTCTAATCATGGGGATCCAGTAAGTATTTTTAATATTTAAAATCTGAGCCTGAGATTTCCCTTTGCATGAAATTATGAGTCACAAATAAAACACCTAATTTCACTGTATAATGTATTCTTTAATTATCTGCATAAAGGGGGCGTGATCAGATAGCAGGTGTGGCCTAAGCAGTCAGGCATTCTGTGCCTTTAAGCTTCTCAGATATAAATCCAGCCTTGTTAAAAATACCTCCAAATCACAAGTTTCAAGCAATTCAGTTGTTGAAGTAGACGATATGGTCACAATATGCCAAAGATTGTGCTGAATGGATAAATTGCTTGTTGGTACATTTGCAGTTTTGTCCTTCTAGGGAATAAACCTTTCTCTGCACTGACAAAGTGACATTGATATTGTATTCGGGGGGTATAGGGGTTAGCAGGGGTCACTGCCATAGCTAGACTCATGCTTATTCAGAGACCACCACAGAGCTGAAGGGGACCTCACTACAGATTTTCTATTAGGCCCATAAACCCCACAGAATTCAGTTCCAGTAATCCCCCTTGCAGGGAATGCAGAGAAGAAATAAGAGTTTATATTCATTATATTAGCAAAGCCTTTATATACGTCACAAACTGTCGGGTTAAACCTGCATTCTGTCTCTTCCCACCTCAGCTCCCGAACTTTCTGAGATCACTTTTTTTGCAGGAGGAATTTAATTGGCACATTGTGCTGGAAAGAGGAAAAAGGAGGTGTAACTGCTTTTGCACTGAAGTGAGTTTTATGAGCCAGAGGTGTTCTATTTGGGTTGGAATAAGAAAATTCACTATTTAGGGCACAGCCTGCAACAGGTACTTCTTAGAGCAAATGAACCATTTATAGTACTGCACCTGAGGTAGGTAGCACAAAGCCTTGCACCAATAAAACTAGGAAAATATATATTAATATGCATTCAAATACTCATCAGTAAATACCTGGGATCTGCACCTTGTAGATTCCTATCTGTTCCTGAACTACAATTCCCAGCATCCCACAATGACCCTCAATGCCTCTACTTCCTTTCACTTTGTAGTGGTTACCCTTTTAATCTGTGAAACCCTGAGTTTGTCTTGTGCCCTAGACTGTTTGTAAGATTTTTGTAACTTTCTGTTCTGCATAGGCTTGGACTGTCAGCGTGATATATAAAGTGTGATAAAGTCCACATTCATGTTTTATTTGCTATTTTTAAACTTGATTTGATGACTGCTGAGTCAACTTTTTTCCATCCGAGGGAGGAAAGAAATGATGTTTCACATCAGTCTATCATTCCGAGGAAAACAGCTGCAACTGTGCCTGGATTTATTGCTAAATGGGCTAAACTCAGAACCAGAATGTGACGGGCCTTGTCCCACCAAGGAGCAAAATGTTCTAACGGTAACAACTCTCTCGGGGAGTTCAAGCAGTGCTATGGCACCATCTATGTCAAAAATACATAAATACAAACACTGAAAAAAAGACAGAAAATAACTTTGTCCAATCCCCAGGGCTAAGAGGGCTAAGACATCTGTCTAATGGGTATAAAACTGTTGTTTATACATTGGGGATATAGCATAACACAAACTTACTCATTTAAAGTTACATAGAACGGATGTCATGGTTACCTGGTTCCATGACTATTATAGAACATTCATTAGATCAGAAACAGTCACATCAGCTTTGTGACTGAGTTGAATTCAAAGCTTCATCAACATCCAATGTCAGATTGACCAGTTGGTATCTCCATGCGAACAGGATCTCCCACATTGTTCCTAGCACTGCCCAATGCATACCTATCTTAGGGTTAGGATCACTATCTTCAAGGTAAATATCCCATAGAGGCTTCAGGTGCAAGCTTATTCTTTTATTCTTACCCTTACTGTCTCTCACCACTGCACCCCTCTTGATAGTTTAACCATCTACAGATAGTTACTTTGGAATATCCTCCAAAAGAGTTCGCACTTGTCCAAGGTCATAGGTTGCTATCTCTAAGTGTCAAACCAAGACCTTCAGCTTGAGAGCCAGCATTATTAACAGAGCAGCAAATCTCCATCAGCATTCCCCATTCATCATTCTTTGCCCTACACATACTGCTCTGCCAGTTGCGCAATTGTCAGACTAACATGTATTTACAGCAGAAAGCTCCTTGGGGTTAACGTGGACATTCAACTGCCAGTCCTAATCCTAAAATTATGGATGCACCGTAGTGGTGTAACAAGGGGTACAGAGGACTGGACACTTAAGTTATCTAATGTAATATTAGGAAGGGTGTTGTCTTGGACCAAAACTATGTTTTTAGAAAGCCCATTTAGGGCAGTGCCACATCTGCTGGTTTACGAACAAACATTTTTTTTGCATGCAAAAACTTTAAAAAATGCCCTAAAAAATGTAAGAGTGTAAGAAAACATAATGTAAGAAACGGGCACAGATTTTGTGGAGTGGCCATTTTTTGTTGATTTTATCAGGACATTAGACAATGTTTACTTTAATAAATATGCCCCTCGCGAATGTACTAGAGGTAGTTCACACTCTTGTGACAGTTTCAAAGAGAAAAAAACCCCTCTGTGAGTTGTGACATTGTTTCTTTTGTTGTTGGAGAATAGAAGGAGATCCAGAGATGACACAACTGATGAAGATCCTGGGGGTTATTCACTAAGGTGCAAATTTGACTGTCGAATTCGCAAACAGCGGACTCCCATAATAAATCCACTACAATTTCCCCAATGTAAAGTCGTGACAATTATTTAAAGTTAAGATTGCGACAACTTTCCCACAATAAAGTTGCAACTGTGACAATATTCTGATAAAAAGACGCGAATGCAACAGTAGCAGCCTATTGCGACTATCTTTATATGGCGAATTCACACCTATACGCAACAATTTGGATTTTAGTGAATAAATCCTCCCGCCCCCCCCTCATGTTAGAATGAAATATTATGAAATAAACTGCTGCTTTTCTAAGAGCAGCCCAGGTAAAGACTTCTATACAGCATACTTAGCACTGAAACCCTAATGAACAACAGTCATATCCATTAGTCCCTGAATACAGCATTGTGTAAGGAAAAAAAAGGAAAAACTAAGACCATTTCAGCCTTTCCAATTAGAATGTGTTATATAAAACATATGCATTGCATAGTTTGGCATTTCTGTCCAAGAGGCATTCCATAACATGTCTTTATATATATATATATATATATATATATATATATATATATACCATATATTCATATATTATTATATGAATATTATATATTCCATTCATCTCCCAAATTGTCCTCAAACTCAAACTATAGCCTGTAAGTTATATTTCATTGTATTATCTAGAAAAAAATGACTAACTTGTGTCTTCATTTTCCAACTGAATTTTCAGCCTACACACGTTACAAATAACCCCTCAATAAAAGAACATTATAAGCTAAGAAAAACTTGTTTTTATTCCACAGAACAACATTTTGTAGCAATTCTTTTAAACTTTATTTTCAGAGTGAAGATTTGGTAAGAAATAGGTAACATCAGATTATCACCTTAGAGGTAATATAGCAAAAAATTTAAAAAAAACAGCTCCTTCTTAGGCAATATTTATAAAAAATTTCCAAAAAAGTAAAAAAAAAACAAACTTTTTTTTACTGTTATCACTAGTGAAAGAACATGAAATGGCACCAATATATATCGATTTTAATGATATCTATAAAATTTATAGAGAGTATATTATATTATAGTGGATAGTAGATTATATATAGATATATAATATTGCTTTTTATAGACAGAGAGAGGAGAGAGATGGTGCATCTGTAATCGCCCTATATTTTGGACAGTGTATGTATTTGTATGTGTATATATATATATATATATATATATACGTATATATATTATTTATAATGATAATATATATATAATTAAGAAAAATATATATATTGCTTTGACCTGAGGAAGAGAGAATATTTCTCAAAAGATCGTCTATTTAAAGGAATGTTAGTCCAATAAAAAAGGTATCACCAATTATTGTAATACTTATTTTTTTGCATCTGTGAACTAACACGACCACTCAATCTTAACTTATTTGTTGCAATATTTGTCACTATATATATATATATATATATATATACTGTATATATATAGAGTATATAGAGAGATATTATATCATATATACATATATATAATTTAGATTAGATAGAGAGGGTGGAGGAGATGGTGCATCAGTAAATCAGACCTTTCCCTCTCCCTCCCTGTGTTTTGCATTGAGTGTGTATGTTTTGCATGCCTGCGTGCCCCTCCCCCCTAGTCATCCCTCTCCTCCTGTTGATCAGACTGGAGCATGTTGTAACCTGCAGAGTAGTCTAAGTTTTGAGCAGGTCTCATTCAAACAGCTGCCTGCGCCGAGGGTAATTGTATTTAATAAAGGGCATCCCTGGGGATGATTGTGTGACATCACAGAAGGTGATTGCCAATGATAAACCTGGAGGAGGACCTGTGTGATTGAGAGGAGAACGCATGAGCTGGAGGTACCAGGGAGAAGCAGAATTCTATCTGGGAACTTTATGGCTGGGCAGTGCAGGAGATGGGGCATGACCATGACTTACCAACAAGGTTGACATAGCGTCGGCTGCAAGCTGTCATACATGTTAGACATGACCTCACTGGCTGATACCTTGTTGGACCCATCTAAAACTCCTTTCCTGGAGTTCAACCATGGACCAACACCTTCTCCACAGCCCCAGCATTCCCCAGCACTGGCACATGGACATTACCCATTACATGGTTTCCATGAGGGTATTTTCTCACCTGGAGCACCCAGCTTTGGAAGTAGAACTTTGGCATATCCTTATGCCCCTTCCAGCCACCATCAACAGCACCTTCACAACAGCAGAGGTTACCTGAATTATCAGCAATACCCCAGTCCTATTGGTCACCACAGTGCCAGGCTCCAGGAAGATCCAGGTATGGTAGAAACTTTAAATAAAATGAAATGTTTGCTGAGCATCCCGCAGGGTGCAGATATTGCAAACCCCCCCCTGTGCACACTTTCTCTTTAAATCCTGCGGTCACTGCGTCACATCCCCAAATTAGTAAATGCCTGCTCCCAACATGTGAAATGTAAACACTTTCTGTAAGCCCAGGACCTTTATTGCTTTATTGTACTTCCCTTTGCAACATAGTATATAACATGCTTTGTTTATTATGACGTGTGAATAGATCACTTGTAAGAAACAAAACAGTCCCTGTGTTCTTTTCAGCTGTGGTTAAAAAAGTCCCCTTTAAATACCACTCAGCTCCTTTGAAAAACAACTAAACTAAGGTCTTATAAGGAAGTATATGTTTCAACCATTGTGCATCACAATTCAGTGTTCACTAAACGTTTATTTGTTTTGTGTATATGTTGGCTGAAATATTTCCTATTTGTTGCTTTTAAAAAATATACATCATTTCTAAAACTGTTTTGTAAGGCTGAAAAATATAGATTTGGCAGCACCTTTTTATTCCCATAAATATAAAAGTGTGCCATGCTATTATTGTGACTTAATGATACATGTAACTGTGTTCAAAGCATACATCTTAATTAAACTTCAAATTCCCCTTGACTTTTTTATTAGACATGTATTTAAAGTTAACTGCTAAAATATGCAACGAACAGAAACAAATCTAGTTAACTGATCGTAAATTTTCACCTGCTGATCGCTTTTTTTTTATAAATAACAAGAATCACAGCCCCTGCTCTATAGGGTTTAATGAGTGTGTATTAAAATATGAAGGTGAATATGATTATATTCAAAGTTATTATATGTTATTAACGTTACAATTTATGGATGCGGATTACACTGAAAAAGGTAAAAGTTTGAGATTTAAATCAGGTGTTAGTTATATCTATTTTATATTAAAGTAATGTGCTTTCTGCTTTAGATACTGAAAAAAACACTAGACAAGGTGCAGACAAGAAAGGAAATTCAGTAGGTTAAGCAATGCGTCGGTTTTTATGAAATCCAGAATGAAATACACTTGTCACTTAATGAATGTAATTAAAGTGATTTATCTAATAAGCACTTCCATAGAATGTAGTTATGAGTTGTAGAACAGTTGTAATATTTATAATTGCGATAATTGTAATTTATGTCGTTTTTTGAAAAAAAAGGGGGGGGGGG
>WMED01000236.1:13274-23484 GCA_019650415.1 Pipa parva
GGGGGTTGAAATGAAGTTTGCTTGGCATAAAATGTTTTGCAAGCAATGCCAAAGTAAATATGTCCAATGAGAACAGTGTTATTACTCAGGTGACCTCATAATGATGTTGTAGCAGTTTGCCACTAAATTGTGTAGATTTCTGTAGGTTGCGAGAAAACAAAAATCTATATCGGAATTATTACAGAATTATTTAGTTATCTTTCTCCAGGAGTATTCATAAACTAAAAAAAAAAAAAGGGAGAATTTGCAGATAAATCTGTCCAAAAAAAAGATATTTTTGTAAATAATTCCATTTTCACCCTTTAATAATTGTGCTCACTTAGGACTGAAACTCGTTTGTGAAATCTGGAATTCTGCTAAATCGATCTAGTTAACGGCAGAGGGGATGTATTGTCACTTCCACTCATTTTCTTTCTACATGGTTGATGGACATGATTTTTATAGTTACAGAAAATGTCAATTGTGGGGCGATTCGAAAAAAAGGCTACACGCGAATAACTGTCTTATGCAAACCTAATCACATTAGTAAATTAATGTTAATAAATGAAATAACCAATTACGTATGTTAAAGTCAGATTAAGGACAACATTTTATTAAACTCGGAAAGTTCGCCGAGTGAAACCTCGAGAGATTTTTCGAGATCGAGTTTTTTTTTCTCTCGCGATTTTTTTCAGATATTCGATGTAAAGGTAGCCATGCGACTCATGTAAAGTATGGCTTCTTTTCCATTGAGAAAAAAATTCGAAAAATCGAGATCGAAAAACTCGTTCTCGAAAAATCTCTCGAGATTTCACTCTTGTAAACTCGGAAAGACCCAGAGCGGTCTTTCCGAGTTTAATAAATTTTGCCCATTATAAAAGTAGCTGATTTTGTCAAGCTTTGCATGTATTCTACAGCGATATTATAGTATTATATTGACATATTTATTAACCTGAGATTTATCAATGCCTGTTACAGTATGGGTACATCTGCCAAGGAATTACCCTATGATAGACACCTGATATGCACTGATCTGTACTGGAAGTTAGTATTTTTAGTTGCAGGTGTGTGAATGTATTATTAGGTAATATAGGAACTGCAATATCAAGAAAAGGCAACTGTCACTCACTTAGAAAGGATTTCATTCATGACAGAATCACAGGTATCACAGGTATTTGAAGTGGTTGTCACCAGCTTTATTCACAGGGAAGCTTTAAAACCTACTAAAACACATTTTTTTTTAAACTTTGACACTCCTCAATTAAAATAACAGACTTTACCAACAAGGAAAGAACAAGTAGTTGTTTGAAGATTTCACTTAGATGGTTAGCTATTTCTTAGTTTCTAAGCTCATATAAATTGTAAGCTCTTGGGGGCAGGTTCTTCATTGCTACTGTTTCTTGTGGCAAAGTTTGTAATATTTTGTATTGCGTCTACCGTTTACTATGTACATCTCTATGGCAGATGTTGGTGTGGTGTGAATTAGTAATAATAATACAGAGGTAATAAACATACAAATATCTCACATTTCTTGCACATTTACGTATAATTGTATTTGTATCGTATGACCAGGTAATGCAGCATTAAGTACTCCCATTTTAGTAAATCCCATGACTTAGTACCTTTTATTGCATCACATTCAGATTTTATAGATGGGGGATATTTACTAAGATCGTTTGCCAATTTTCACTGTTTTCACCCATTTTTCACCTATAACAAAATGTATCAAGCAATTTTATACATTTTTTTTTTTACTAGTATATCTATTTAACTGATTGAAGGTGGCGAAAACCCCCAATTCCCTATAGAGACGGGGCACTAAATTTTCCCTGAGTCCCAGGTGGAAAAATCGGCGATATCGATATTAAAGGGTTCCACTGAAAGTAATGTAAATTTTAGTGGTAATAACGCATCGATATTTATCCATGTTGATAAATTATTTTCGACTTTACATAAATTAGGGGAAAAGGAGAATGCAATGAAAAAAAAATGGGCGACAAACGGCGAATGACTTTTTGTAAATATCCCTCATCTGAATGTGCGACTTTTGTTAATGCACAATGGGTTTATTCAATGGAATTCCCAAACTGATTCAGCTGCCCTGATTCATTTTGTCTGATTTTATTTGTAAAGGCCAAATCATTTTACTAATATTAACATAGTAAACACCAACATTAAAATACCTTTTCATAGAGACATCACCGAAACTAGTTGTTTTTTTTAGAATTTTCCTATTTGAAGTTCCAGTAACACCAGACAAAATCCCATTTTTGTTTTCATTGCCGCTAAACCTACCGATTTCATAATTTGTGTGTCATTAAAGAATTTTCTAGAAACTAACCTGATGCGTTGAATAAACGATTTCCATTTGGAATTAAGCAGAATCATATTTTATTTTCCCCCTTTTTTTTTGGGGGGGGGGGGGATTTGATGTTGAATTAGTGAGCTTTTAAGGCTTAGGCGTGACATAATAAATATTTTCTGCATGTGAAATAGAACCTAGAATTTGCTATTCACACAATAAACGTTGGCTGTAAACGCTTATTCAGTTGAAATTTTCACAAACAAGATAAGACTCTATTTCAGTTTAGCACAACTAGTTTAGTTTTTGAAAGAATCAATATTTTATTACAGATTATATAATCAGTTTCTCTTTCTTAAACAATGCATATTATATCCTTTGCCACATTAATTCAAAGCAAAGTATGTTTCTTGTGTCCGTTAGAATGATATTATAAAGTGTATTATTGGATTTTATAGACGGATGCAGAGGATGAAAATATTTCAATTTGTAAAATATTTAGTTACATTAACTTTGACATATTTCCTTACATATGACCAGTAAAACATGTAGGAAGATATTTCTAAAAATCCAAAAAGTTTTTAACTAGTTAACGCTAGAGAAACAGACTTTTTTTTTTCCAATCAATATATCTATTTTCGTCTATTTAAGAAGCTGTTTAAAGCAAATCTTATCTCCCAAAGCATTTGCCTGGCTCAGGATGGTGGAAACCATTCATCGTTACTGAGTTGGTCCCGTCACTCATCCACAGTAGAAAAAGGATATCAATATTGATCTGAAATGGAAGGTGGACCTAACAGAAGAACAAAGTGCGCAGCTGTCAACTAATCGCTGTTTATCAATAACTGTTTTTTTATGGTGAAATTTTTTTAGCAGAATTGAAAAGTACAGGACAACAGAATATTAACAGCGAAACAAATCGAAAACAATAAAATGTTCTTTATAGATGCCCACCTTAGTCATATGTAAGTTTGAGAATATTCCTAGGATGGTCACTGATCCCCCTTAGTCGGTGTTTAATGTTCCAACAACATTGTGTGGGTTTACATGTATTAATATGAGCAGAAAATGCCATCTGCTTCCTGTACAAGAAGATAGAATATATATATATATAGAATCCAATACAACAGTACTGGCGTTGATTCAGTTATCAGGAAAATATAAAGGAATATAGTACCAACAAGCTTATAAGGGCAATATACAACTGCTGCAATCACTGCGGTAAATGTCATCTGTAATAAACAGAGAAGGCACTGTAAACAGACATCTTGTACTTTTCTCTGCTTAATAGAGCAAAAAAAAAACCCTTAGCGCTTATTTAGCTTTACCCAGTAATAACATTTAATGAGATCACAAAAACATAAGAATTCTCTTGTTCTACTCTGAAAGGAAAGCTACAAGAGATTTATTGGTTTTGGAGTCCTTCATTGATGATACATCCCCTTTAAAAAGAAATTTAAGGATTCTGGAATTTCTGCGCAGAAATGAAATCTAAGCAATGCAGGCCTGACCTGCAGAAGTATACCTAAAGAGCCAGTGGTAAAGCCATCAGAATATAGACAGTAAATAAATGATTTTAGACCTCATTCATACTGACGATGGAAATGCTCCTGCATATGGGGGATTATGGGAGCCCAAAAGTGCTTGTAACTAGATTTCAATGTGACTTGTTTGAATCTAATGGGAGTCAGCAATACCCCACTCTTCATTACCTCTATGGGATATATTTACGAAAAGGCAAAAAAGTTGTAAATCTCGTTCCCCCTTTTCACTATTTTGTACTTGTCAAAGAAAAACTTTGGGGGTTATTGGCTAAAGTCTGAATTATTGTGTAAAGGTGTGAATTCACCAGCTAAAGACGGTCTAGACCAACGTTGGGCAATTAATTTTCCCATGGGGCCACATGAGAAATTTGAATGGTTTTAGAGGGCCAGAGTAATATACTTAACTTGCTGTCACCTATGGCAATTGGCCACTCCCTCCTGTTTTCAAAGGCTCACACAGGCCGGTCAAGGATAGTTAGAGGCCCGGATGTGGCCCGGGGGCCGTGTATTGCCCATGTCTGGTCTTGACTGCTACTGTAATCGTGACTTCATTATGGGAATATTGTCACGGTCACAGCTTTAAAATTGTCGCGGTGGCGGATTTGCAATGGTAATCCTCTGTTTGAGATTTCGACAGTTGAATTCTCACTTTAGCCGACAACCCCCTTTATCTCAACTTCATGATTTTTACTGCTAAATCTTTTCTACCACAACTTTTCCACTTAATAATATTTACACAAAATACAAATTAATTTCCTTTAGGGAAAAGTTTGAGATGCAACAATTATTTTCTCTCTACTTTTCCAGTCCAAATATTGTTAGGGATTTTTCTTTTTGTACAAAAGAAAAAACAAAACAGTTTGAAAGTAGGGGCATATATATACAGTATATGGTCAAAAGTCTGTTTTTTATGTTTGTTTTACCAAATTTATTTTCAATATATTGACTATTTATTAAAAAAAAAGAATCAAAAAAGGACATTTGAAGGGCGAAATTTATTAATTGGGAGAATACTTTGAAGTTTCTCCCGGTAAGTATCATGAGATTTGACTCGTGCGATATTTACCATGACAAACTTTTTTAAATTACTGTATGTGCTGGTGTATAAGACTACTTTTTAACCCCTGAAAATCATCTGAAAAGTTGGGGATCGTCTTATGCGCTGGGTATCACTTTTTTCTCTCCTTATCTAGCTCCTTCATTGCCCGGCTGTCTGTGCTGAGCGCTACAGCATTCCTCCTCCAGCATTGATGTAACTTCCTGTGAGCCACAGGAAGTTTAATCATTGCTGGGGAGAGGAAACGCTATAGCGCTCAGCACAGACAGCTGGGCAACAGAGGAGCTAGGTAGGGAGAGAGAAAAGGAGGGGGTGAGCACTAAGATAGCGCCCCCCTCCTTCAGAGGGTAGGGCTTGTAGGGGCAGCACAGTGTGATGGTGCTCTGATAATCTTGGAGACAGGGAGGGCTGGGCAGGCAGGGAGAGCTGACCAATCCAAGCAGGATTTGCGTTGGAAGAGGGGTAGTCTTATACAGCGAGTATATCCCAAACTCTATATTTTAACTGGAAGTTATGGGTCATCTTATACGCCCAGTCGTCTTATATGCCAGCAAATACGGTAAATATATATTCATGGAAAGGGTATAGCCATACAGCATAGCTACCTTTCCATGGATATATTTAATTAAAAATGTTTGTCATGGTAAATATCACGAGTCAAATCTCGCGATACTTACCGGGAGAAACTTCAAATCATTCTCCCGAGTTATTAAACTCGGAAAAGCGCAAACGGCTTTTCTGAATTTAATAAATTTCGCCCCCCCTTGGAGTAGAAATAGATTTTACAAAAAATGTGTTTCTATGTATCGTTGTCCTCATTCTGGCGCTATTTTAATCCATTTTGATAGGATTTCAGCAGGATTTTGTGATTTTCACCTCATACCTAGATGAGGTGAAAATAAAGTCAGGATTGGCAACACAGCTGTGCACATGGGCTGTTCCTGGTGCACCCACACCCTCATGAGTGCAATGCCTTTTTGTGGTCCCCAACTAATTCCATACCTGTCCCAGCATTCTCTATTCTTCTTCTAAGGAACACATCAGGAGGCTTACACTGCTGCTGATAGGCTCCTTAGTAGAAGAGAACTGTAGTGCTCAGACAGAAAGAGCATTTTCTCTTCTTCTAAGAAGCTCATTGGGAGCAATGTATGCCTCCCGAGGGCAGGCTGGCACCACCTCTAATATGGCAGCCCCATATTGCATATGTCACATCATGCATTGTGATGTCATCATGATGGGGACAAATTCTAATGAAAGAGCTTGTGCTCCACTATGGGTGCTAGTTTTTAGCAATCGAATGAAAAAAAGAAATTGACAATGTGAGAGCAAAAAGTTTCATCAGAAAAATGTGGTAAAGTTGGTCTTTTTTTTTTTTTTTTATTTAATAGTTAAAATGGTTGAAAAGGGAAAAGGTACAGAAAAATCCACATCCAACCAATTTCTATACATTTTTCCCCAAAAATATGAATTATCCCCAAACATGCCGCTACATAAACAGGATCACGTGATTAGGCGTGACTGCTTGCTACTTACACACAGCTTTATAGAGATTTTTAATGCAGCAGATTCCATTGCGACAAAGTTGCAGTAAATGTCTACACATTTTAACATTTGCCGGTTAGATCGCACCGGACAGACCAAACTGCCATATAAACCCGTTGACTTTTCTCGCCGCAGTTATTTGCTGTAACTGAAAGCAGTGCAACAAACTGAATTGCATTTAGTGGTCAGTGTGAATGAGGTCATAGAGGTAATTGTTTGAGCCGGAAAGTTCTGGAACCTAGTAAACTAGACTGCTGCTACAAACATCTACTCAACAAGTCTGACTTACTCTGGGTCAGAAATACACATTACCAGGATATCAGTGGTAACTTAAACTAGACTGTTGCATAGAAGCACTCAAGGGGAGAGACATTTTCTATTGTCAGTTCATCCACTATGTGGATCAGATTTATGGGTTTCTTTGTAACCTTGGTAATGGAACCTATCCCTGCATATTATGACCAAACATATAATTATACCTGCAAGTCTCTCAAAGTAAAATCAACGTTCCTTGTCTTGCTCTGTGTCCTGGCAACCAGTTTATTCTAGTTTAGCTATGTCACAATTCTTCCTACAATGGCAGCGTACCAACCGGCTTCTTTTGTATTGCCACCATTTGCAGTACTGCAATCCGTTAATAGTTTGGCAGTGCTTTATGGGATTTGTGGTTTGGGAATAGTAACCTTTAGCTGGTCCACACAAGTCTCTGAAGCTGAACTTCACAAATATTCAACAACCTGAGATTTGTATTCCTCTTAGAGGATTTTTCTATGCAAATCAGTTTTTGGCATTTTGTTCTTAGTAAAGGTATATTATGCCTGGAAAAAAAAAAAGTGTACTGCTTAGAGAAGTAGGTTAGTGCTAAAAATAAGTAACAAAATTTAGGACCACTCAATCCCCATAATCCGCAGCAAACAGTCAAAAGTCTGTAAAACCCAATGGGGTGCCAAGAAGGATAGACCCAGTCCTGGAAGTATGTGCAAAGAAATCTTCAGCACTCCCAAAGTTAAAACAAAATAAACATCGCTGCTTTTAACTTTGGGAGTGCTGGAGATTTTTTTTTGCACATACTTCTAGTGTTAAAAATAACTGATTAGCTTTAATTAAAAAAAAATTATAAATAATCCATGTTTTAATTCACTTTTTGCTGCTTTACCAACACAGCAGTTCCGTTTCGCTTGTCTGACTCAGGCCACAATACTAAAAATAAACAGCCTGGTTGATGGGAAATTAATGGAGGGTTTGGATATCTAGGGATATATATGTACATGCAACAGAAAAAACAGAATGAAAGACACGCATGGAAATACAGTATGCAATCTTAACTTTACAAGTGTATGTAGTTATGTATATTTTTATTTAGAAATAACTAGCGGGTCTGGCTAGGAACATCATCAATATAACTTTCTCTTCTAAAGAATTCTTACTGAAAACACAACACAAAATGGACCCACGATGGGTACAACCTACAGCCAATCACATCCCATCAGCTGGATGTTACAAATCAAAACACTAGTTTATTTAGTGTAACTTATTCCCTGCATTTCTCCTGCCTGTTTCTATAATGCTCTTTCATTTTGACATGGGCGCTAGGTAAATACTCCTGCTTACAGTTAATCTACACTATGAAAGGGTGAATGAGTAGAGAAGTCACATGGCAAAATGTGCAAATAATATACATAGTATAACAACTACAGTATTGGAGTCTGAATGATAAATCCATAGTGTTTGAATTTTTTTTTTTTTTATTCATTTGTCGTCTTTCATAGCACAGACAAAAACATTGATTAATATACAAATAGATTGCATGCAATAGTCTATGACCACTCAAGGACAAACCTGGATGAAATCTTTAAAAAAAAAAAGTAAACAGAAGCTACTATATTCCTCTAAAACCTGTTCATCTTGTTTAGTTTGTGGATAGGAATTGTTCATCTAACCTGGAACAGCAGAGGTGGTTGCTTGATTCTCTGAAAGGTCACTTTCCACAACTATATCTGCATGAATACTCTTCCTTAGCCCCTGTTTGGCCATAGAGTCATCACCCAGATAACTAGGTTTGGTTAACGAGATAATAAGAACTGTAGATCAACAGCTAAAAAAAAAACAAAAAAACAATTTTTGCATCTCTGATTTGATTATGTGTCCTTACTTATATTTTATTTATGTATTGTTACCAAGTAACATTGTGCTGACCAAATTTACCAGACTATTTATAATAAAGACCAGGGACTGAACACTTAAGTGTACAAATGAAATCAGTTATAAATCATTCAGATACATCATTGCTTCCTGACATTAAGACTAAAGAATGGAAGTCAGTGCTTGAAATCTAAAAGGGAGGGTGACTTATATGTCCAAGTGGAAGAAATTGAAGCTTAATAACTCATCAAAATGGCCTTCAATGGCCTCTAAGTGCATACAAGAAGTATAATTAAAATAAGATGCCTTTGGAGGTCAGTATTGCTCGATGTAGTATGTGAGTTTTGAAATAGGTTTTCAGAAGTATGGAGGAATGAGAGAAAATGAAAGAGAAGCTGGTATTGATAAATTGTATGTGGAGACAGACAGGAGCAACGGGTGAATTGTAAGTCTCCTTGCATCCATGTTTAATGGTGAAGTTCTGGAATTGCTAAACACTCTTCCACACATGTAAATGAAATGGTTGTCCATATGTATGTCCGTGTAGGAGTAAATACGTTCTATTTGCCGAGTGTTGAAATACTTCTTTTGCATGGCCTGAGGTGAAGTATGCTGTTAGTTATGTTAGAGTATAGGACCTTATGGAGCAGCAGGTTTTAATGTTCATTTTGATCATAGGAACTCAAATATTATGACCTGTTTCATACCCTGTAATCCAACCCCTTGAGAAAGCCTGAGGCATTCTAGGAGTTAAGGTGGACTATAGTAAAGTAGAAACTAGAGGTTTTGGGGGGTTATTGACCAAAGTGAGAATTTGACAGTCGAATTCCCAAACAGTGGATTCCCATAGAAAATCCACAACCATGACTACATTTCCATAGTAAAGTCGTGACTGCCACAATATTTTTTATATAAAGACACGACTGCGACAGTAGCAGTCTATTGTGTCTGTCTTTAGCTGGCAAATTCACACCTTTATGCAATCAATTCAGACGTTAGCCAATAAACCCCCCCCCCCTACTTTTGTGATGTCATGTACTTTTACCTGAGATGATAGGCTGTAATCCACCTCCAGATGCACAGCTGAGACAGAAATTGAGTAATGCTGGAGTGTAGTGCATTCTGGAACTTCGGGTTTCAATGCTGTAAACACAAGCAGTTGCTTTGAGAACTCAAGCAAACTGTTACTATGACCTGAGAGCAAAATTATCTGCAATCACCTGGTACACAGCAAAGGCATGCTTGGAATTATTCTGGAATGTAGTGGAAGTTTTAGTGAGTTTCTGAGGCATTCGGGGGTTCTTTAGTGTGTAATCCACCCCAAAGGAGGCTTGTTAGGATTTTCTGTAATATGTAGTTATTTTAACAAAATCACATCATTTTAGAGTATTTCACCAGCAGCGTTGAGTGCCAAAGTTGGTCACCAGTTCAAGTTGTCCATGAGTATGCAAAAGAACCATGTTGTTATTTGAGTAATTTCTGAGCTGGTGTATGAGACTAGAAGTCATTTAAGCCATCAGTGGAACATATAAACCATACAAAAACTACTGCTAACCACACGGATAGCCATACTGAGTAGCAACTGCTTAAATCTGTTATTTTATATATATATATATATATATATATATATATATATATATATAT
>WMED01000236.1:23814-39622 GCA_019650415.1 Pipa parva
ACCCACTGAAGTTCCTTTGGGTGTATTTAAGTGTTCTTCTAGAGGTGCTTTGCATTGTTTCTCATGCCCATAGCTACTGTGATGTATTTTACCAACAACTACAGTCTGTGGTCAAAATGACCTGCACATTTTTGCTGTAGTTATGAGTTATGTGTTGGTGGCAGTTGTCGTTTGCCAATATATAGGTGCCAATGCTACTTCTGCATTCCTCCATGTAAAGCTAATATCTGTTATTGTCAATTATTATATAATGAATTTCAAAATATTTTGCCCTTCTGCCTTCCCATTATGTTTTCAGAGCTGGAGAAATCTACTGTCATAGAAAATGGGGAGATCAGAATAAATGGAAAAGGGAAGAAAATCAGGAAACCACGAACAATATACTCCAGTCTCCAACTGCAGGCGCTAAACCAGAGGTTCCAACAGACGCAGTATTTAGCCCTACCAGAGAGGGCAGAATTAGCAGCTCAGCTTGGATTGACCCAGACTCAGGTAAAGAACAGAGGATTCTGGGAAGACTCTGGGCTATTTATTGTAAGCAGTAAAGATGCTATTGTGAGTGCAGGTTTGTAGCTGTATTTGTAAGACAGAGGAGATGGTTGACCCTTTGCTGCATTGCTGGTATGATTGACAAATTGTGTCAATGTGAAACTGGAACTGGAAACTGGATCAATAAACCCAAAAGTAACACGCACAAAAAAATGAAAATACCGGAACCTGTAATTATTATATATTACATCGGTGCTTCCAAAAAAAAGTCTAAATTGTGTCTATAAAGTTATTTCTAAAGATATTTAGCTTTGAATATTGGGCTTTCTGACACACTTCCTGTGTAGGTATAATCTATTACACCATAGAAAGCAATGGGACTGGGTCAAGTCTGTTATCAACATGGCTGCTATCAGTAAATAGACAGAAAGCAATAACATTAATGAATTCAACTTTAAAGCTATTATTTTTTACGAGTGCTGTATTTTAATAATTGCCATGCAAATCTTAATTGAGAATATCGGTGTTATTGCTCCTTTAAATAATGATAAAAAAAGTTGCAAAATCTATTAGATTCTAAAAGGTTCACTTTAAGGTTAACTATCCTGAGGGCTTATAAAAAACGAGGGAATGTTGTACACTTATGAATATCATAACCAGACTCATTTATATGATATTTAACATATGCTTTGCATTAGTATAAATAAGTTGTTTGTATTTATTCATTTTCCAATGCATTGTTGTTTTAAATAAAATTGAAACACTTTCTACTGCCTGGTGGGTAACAGATGAGAAAATAACAATTAAAACTGTGATAAGCAAGACTTAGATACAGAGGGCCCTTATTGTATCACATTATGTTGGGATCAGTTTGTTGCTAAGACAACAGCACTTTGAAAAGACTTTTTTTTTTTTTTTTAATTTCAAAGTGCACTAACATCCCACATATGAACTTCTCTTATGGTTATCCAGACCAGGGAATTTGCCAAGATTCACTTGGAGACTCCAGGTTTTCAAAAGCAAACACTGAGTCTCTGGGGAAACCTTCAAGTTTAAAAAAAAAAAGATTTAAGACTGCACACAACTTGCAATGAAAAGGTGTTATACCATTTGCTAAATCATTCTCATGGTGCACAGAAACAACGTTTCATATATGCCTTGGCATATATAAGACTACCACCATGGCATAACATTTTTTTGAATTTTGAAGAGTGCCCACTGGAAACTATTTTTGCTAAGTAAAAATTTCAAGTTCTCTGGGCTGACTCTAAAATTGTGTAGCTCCACCGCTCCTCACCACAAACCCCACCCTCCCACAAAACATTTTAGGGCCTCAATCCCCCAATTGGCTCCCAATCATTTAGCTCCACCTCTTAATAACAGAAATTTATATAATTCAGCCCCGCCCCTATTTTGTTAGTGAGAGAACTCTGGCTCGCAATGTCCATAGAGACTTTCAGGTATGATGATATCAGATACTGTATGAGAAAGCAACTTATTCATATCACTTCATATTGTAACGTCCCATGGTCAGATTTCTCAAAGCATAGAAACAGTAGAAGGATTTCTTATTTCTTTACACATTGAAATTGAAACATAATTATTTAAAGTGTGAAATATAGCTATCCTTTTAAAGTACAATAAAGTGTACTTAATATCCTAATTCAACATGTATTCTCCCATTAATAGTATTTTACTTTGCTTTTATTATCCAGGTAAAAATATGGTTTCAGAACAAAAGGTCCAAGTACAAGAAGATAATAAAGCAAGGTTCTAATGTGCAAGAGGAAGATCACATTCCCAACACCTCCTCGCTGTCTCCGTGTTCACCAAACATGCCTTCCATATGGGACATATCCTCAACTGGAAAACCTTCTCCACTTTCTTGTAACTACTTGAACAGTTTCACACCTTGGTATCAGTCCCGTGATCCGATGTCAAGACCACCCATGATGTAAGAGAAATGACCGGTTTCTCTAAATCCAGATCTTCTACAAACTTTAAAAGATCAGATATAGGGTGTGTAGATTATTTACATCTCCCATGGAGAAGTGCATTTTAGATTCTATTTGGTTTACCTGTGCTAAATTTGTCTGTTAAAGCCTCTGTTCTGTTTGGAAACCAGAAATACCTAATACAAACAAGAGTAAACACTAGCTGCCATCTCAGTGTATAGATTGTCTAACCTTTAATACGTGGGCTAGGACCAATTCGGATCTTCATATTATTCAACCATTTGTGACCAAAAAAGGCATGTATGAAAAAAAAAAAATTTTTTTTAATTGTTTCTGAATGATGAGAAGAAATACATTTTGCATTCGCCAAATTCAGTGCTGGGTTCCCATAATGAATATTAAAACAAACTCATATGAAATATTCAGCAAATCCATTAGTTGATAATATTTGTCTTTTAAGAGTCCTCCAAATCTGCCCACACTTCAGTTTGTTTGGTCAAATCATTATGTTCTGTTAAATCTAACCAACTATCAGCATGTGTGTGTGAATTGGATCATCATTCAAGGAAAAACCCAATGATTTATGTTGGCCCGGAAGCCAAATGGGTCAGATTGTTGAAGCAGTCAATGGAAATTTACCATCCATATTTGTGTCCAAAATCTAGGCAATACAATGTCGGGTTTCAGACTGAGAAACTGATCACTTACAATGCAAACTGTATGTAATATGTTTTAAAGATGTATCTGTTTACATGGAGCTAAAGTTCTAATAATAATTAAATACAAAGTTTAACACGAACTCCAGATCTTAATTATTTAATTTGTAATAAGACTCTTTTAAAAGGAAAGATTAGCAGGTCTATTTAGAGGTGTCAACTTGTATTAGTGTTGTAATGCAGCTGGAGTAATGCCGGATTGGGTTTCTATAGGTTACAGAAACCATGAATATTTCCACCCATATTTGTAAATAAACCCCAAAATGTCCTGCACGGGATCTGTCAGGTTGATATGATCATGAAGATCCAGATATGGAGCATGATACATTTGGCACGTGCCAGGGTTGTTAGACTTAGCAGTGACCCTGAAATCATATTAAATGTCATTCCTGTTTCTGACCGCATTCTGATTGGACAAGAGGGAAAGTAGTGACCAGTCAGTAAGCTGCTCAGTAGAGTGGGTAAGTAAAGCATGGCAGAAGAGCAAGTGGTTAGTGGGAAAAGGTTGGCTATGAGAGGAAACAGATGAGATAAATTACAATATGTTAGGGAAGTTATAAAGGGTATGAGAGAAAAAAAATGGTATGAAAAAAGCCTTCAATGCGTTTGGACTAGAGAATGTAAAGAGCTAGGGGTTTACGTGTGATGTGGGAGAGATTTCAAGCAATGTGAGAGTAAGATAAAGCTGAATTGAAAAATGCAATGGAAAATTAAGGTCTTATTCCAGTAGCAAATGTCCGACTCCAGAAGCTGACCAGACCCATACCTCGATATAATGAAACTGCATCATTTGACTGATGCATAATTACTGCAATTTGTATGGGAATAGTAGGTTGCAATTTTAAAAGGAAATTCTGTGAAATTGCATGCAACAAAAGCAAAAGATGGTGGTGGGTAAACAAAATCATGGTTACTATTGTCACGGCTGCCTTCAGCATACATGAGGCCCCCCACAACTTAACAAATGGGATGCCCCAACATGTTTTCACTCATCACAGTTACACATCAAACTTCCTAGTTACACTGATCAGTGCCCAGAAGCCCATTTGTTTTATTGGTCATTATACAGAAGTCTACATGTGACAGTCTGTCTGAGCTCCCTTGGTTTGCCAAGTTGGGTCCCCCCCCATAGCAATAACATCTTTTGCATCTTGTTGGTGGCCCTGACTGATGTTTTAAAAACTAATAGGAATTTACTGATATTGAATATTATCCAATGTTTCCCTTTTTATACCACATTAAACTAAAACTATCACGATGACATCACAAACATGTAATAAACTGGTAAACTATAAATAGCGTTGGGAGCAATAGATACTGTTACTTGTATAATGTAATGTGGCACGTGTACTGTACAGGTCCAACATGTAAGGCAGGAGCAGGTCCAGTTTGGCCCAAGCAAGACTTGTAGCTTGTCAGAACAAGACATTATATATGTTGTGTTACCCTAAATCTAGAAAATAAAATGGGGAGTACACCCTACTAACTGTAGCTCAGCAGACTTGTGTAATGTTCCCTGTAAAGAATCAATGACTGCAGAAGAAAAAGACTTACTCTCTTCACATACAAATAATACATTTGAAAATAAATATGTAGAATGTATGAATATATCATGGCAGGAAAAAAAAGCAACAGAAAATTTAGATTGCTACTGTGGATATTTGGGATGCATGCAGCACCTGACTGAAGATGCCATCAGGACCTCAGCACAGCAAAGTCTAGGGTAACTGTACAGTTAAACCGACCTATGACCTAATCTGTCCCAAACAAAAAGGGTTTGAGCCGTATTAGCCCAGTTGAATAATTAGTATCGTGTAATACCACAGTACTCATCTTCCCAAAGATGAACTGGAATAATTAGTAATTCCTGATAATTATATAAATGCATTGCAATACATGCAGCCATGGAATTATATCATTAAAAAGCAACCAATGAATGCTGTTAGTCTAAACTCTGCACAAGAACCAGGGGAATTCATCCATAGGGATATTCTTTCCAGAGGTCTAGTAACCCATAACAACCTATAAGCTGTTAGCATTCACTGTTAGCATTCACATTCATGAAAGACAACTTCTGATTGGTTCCTATAGGACACTAGACTTCTGTAAACTACGAAATGTTGATGATTTCCCCTGATGCAGTGCATCAAAATGATACCAAATAGTATAGGTTCTACACAGGGAAGACAGTTGTGAGTTGTTGCTACATTCCCCCTATTATGTATAATTGTATGAATAATTTTATTTATAAAGCGCCACAAACATACGCAGCGCTCTACAGTTCAGTAATAAAAAATATAATACAGACATGGGAAAAGTGCATTAAATAATACAGTATAAGATCACAAGGATACATCACTTTAAGTGCTAGGCTGCGGTTGACACAAGAGGTTGGAGGTCCCTACCCCGTAGAGCTTACAATCTAAATAACTCTATTATACTGTACATTGATAAAAATGTTTTAGCTTCAGAGCTCATTACTATGCAACAAACCATGCCAGTAAATATAGCGGAATGAACTTTGTTTTAATTGTGTCACTGTTACATTTTTTTTTCCCTTTAATTTATACATTAGGTTTTTGGCGCTGTGTTAGATTCTGGAGACTTTATTTTTTGATTTTGTGCATATAAAATAACTTTTTATTTTCATGTATTCACTTTAATGTATTTTCAGTGCTTTGTATGAAACAGTTGACCCTTAGGTTATTAACATTTTTAGTAAAAATTGACATTTAAAAAAAAAAAAAAAAAAAACACTTTTGAAAAATGTCATCTTTTTTACATTGGAGCATTGAAGAAGTAAGTAGAAGCAATCAGCCAATCAGGGGAAGCCGTGAATGGGAAGTGTTCAAATAGGGCTAAAATATTTTAAAAGGGGTTGATAAAAGAGTGTAAGAATGGTGTATATAAAGTGGGATGTCTTCCGCCACAAATTATTTAGCAGTAAGCCCCTCCCAGCCTTGTACCTGATGGGTAATATTTTTACTGTTCTACACCAGACAGTGTGTGCCCCACATGTTGGTTGGACTTCAACCAATCACTTTTTGGGTGTGGGGTTTTGTAGATCCTATAAACCCTGTTAGTATGCTATACATTATCACTTGATAAAGGACTTTTGAGAAAGAAGCATGTTGTGGTACTTCCACCAATAAAGCACAGTGGTTACACTACCAATTTGCACTGTCTTTAAAGAGTTGGTTAATGAGTAGTCTGCTTGGTCGGAAGCACATAAGTAACAGTGCTTTAATCCCAAAATCCTCCCAGAACACAGTCCTATCTAGCCATATGTTGGTATGTTTGCCTGGCATACTGTATATAAATATGTATATATTATAACAGTAACTCCTCCTATTGTTCCATATACCCCTCCATATAACTCCTCCTATTGCTCCATATAACCCCTCCTTATAACTCCAACTACTGTTCCATATAACCCCTCCCTATAACTCCTCCTATTGTTCCATATAACCCCTCCTTATAACTCCAACTACTGTTCCATATAACCCCTCCCTATAACTCCTCCTATTATTCCATATATCCCCTCCCTATAACTTTTATTGGTCTCTATAATGTGTCATGTCCTTGCTATAATTTTTCCTGTTTCCCATAAACCTATTTCATTTAGATCCAGTACATTTTACTGTCCCTGAATTTAACTTTGGCTATACTTTTACCATATTGCCACTTACTGGCTCTTCTTCTGAATCATTCTGTTACTCTATGTAATATTTTCCAGCCAAACGAAACTCTGCATGTGTAAGCAATATTGGCCAATACAATCATTCCCGTTAAAGGTAAAAGGACAAGATTTTGACTTCTACTTCTGTTCAATGTGCGCCCGGAATCATTCAGGTTAATGACATAGAGGAACTCACAAAAGACAGACTAAATGCGTTGCATGCCTAGTTGGTGATAATAAATTCCCCTTTGTGGCTGGAAATACAGAGGGCCCTTTCAGGGTGATAAATCACTTCTTTTTGTTACATACGTAAAATTAGACAGCCGGCAATAGAGAGATCAGAGGGTAACACTGTGTAACTGTCCCTTAGATGTCAACACTTCAAAAGCTTTCCATCAACAGGAGCTACACAGGGAGATGAGCATGGTCTTGTCTGACATCTGGGGCAGGAATGCATTTAATGTAACATCTAGCTTCTCAAACTGCAGCATTCCAGGTGTGCAATTTCCCTTACCTTTCCATTGTAACTGCTGTGATTATTCTGCATTTTTAGTGTCTTGTATTTCAATTCTTTTTTAAATTGTTTTGAGCTGATTGTTACAAATCATCTTACAAATCATGTAGTGTGCCATATGTAACCACAACCTACAAACTGTGAATCAGCATACCCTGTGCCTAACTGATGCTTCCTTATAGATGCAGTTATTACTAAGCTCTAGTTTTAGCTTTCTATATATTCTGTTTTTAGGCTGGATCTAGAAACCCCCCCACCCCCATTGCTTTGTATCATTCCATATAAACAGGAAAGAAGGATGACTATAGCCAGCAGGAACTTTCAGTAGGGTCACTCCACCCTAAGGCTCAGAAACATAAAGAAATCGAATGTTCCAAATATAATTCAGTGGGAAAAAGTTTTTATTTATTGTGCCATATCCACACACCCGAAACGTTGTGTGTGGATATGGCACAATAAATAATACCTTTTTTCAACAGGAATTATACTTGGGACATTCGATTTCTTTGATGTTCATATCATTCCCATGTTATGTCACCTATCACTTCTATGCATAACTATATCTGTACCTCTTTTTAGCACACCTCTTACTGACTTTCTTACAGAAAAGATATAAACACTAAATGGTGTATCCAATAAAAGGAACACTGTCACCAATCCTACATGACCCTACACTGTGGAGCCTCTTATTTATTTATATAAAATCTCATTATAGCATCTTCTGTCACATTATATAATTCTCCTGTAACTCCTCTTATTGTCCCATATAACATCTCCATGTTACTCCTCCTATTACTCCATATAATCCCTTCCTATAATTCTTCCTATTGCTCCAAATAACCCCTCCCTATAACTCCTCCTATTGTTCCATATAACCCCTCCTTTTAACTTCTCCTATCACCCTATATAACTCTTCCCTATGATTCTTCCTTTTGCTCAATACAACCCCTCCCTTTAACTCCTCCAATAGCTCCATGTAGCCCTCCCTACAATCCCTATGACCAGAACTGGACTTGGGATTAAGGGCCCACTAGGAGGCCCACCCCTGCACTGGCAACGTCATGTGATGCAGCTAAAATGACTGACATTATAGCTCCACCAATAAGATCCCTGCTAGATCATATTTTGAGGAATCTGATTGGAGGAGCAATAATGTAAGTCTTTGCTGCCCTTGCTCCTCAGACCCCTTTTAGCATTCAACTAAGACTACTCCTTGCTTTTCATAAACATGTTTATAAGTGGACCTCCTGCTGACTGATATGAAGTTTGTGTAACCATTTTAAACCACCACTCTCATTCTCCAATCACCACTCATTTCTCACCCCCTTTTCCCACTCAGTACTCATTCACTGTATGCTGCACTATCGTCTGCTAAATCTGTAGCTCTTCGTTATAACTGTTTAAGTTCCTCAATTTTGCCTTGAACTTCCCTCCATGTTGTACATTTCTCTTTCCAAAACAATCTTTTGTTACCCCGAATTAAAGAAGAATTACTATGATAAATAAAAAAGATCATACAAAAACAAGATTTTTATTTATTAAATGGTTGCCAAGGGTTCAGTTAAAAAAAAAGATTTGCAGGGGATTTCTTTATGGGGGAGTTGTGTTGGGTTCTTTCCCAGTTAGAGAAACAAAGAGCGGTGTGTGCTCATTAAAGGAACAATCTCCAAACCTCCAAAACAACATTGGTTAATGGAACTCAGGTTTATGGAGGGCTGACGAATGCAGGGTTTGTACTAAGATGTGGAAAAAAGACACTGCAGTCTTGTCTCAAGACGTTCAGTAAGTTTTATACAAACCCAAAATGACTGATTTTGCTTTATACAAGGCCAATCAAAAAAGAGTATTTTTAAAATCTTCAATATCTTTCATTATTGTTGTGACCTGTAACTGCCAATCAGTGAGTAGCTTTGATCAGTTTGGCAAAGTTGGAGCATTTTAAGAAGGTGTCCGATTGGCTGCTATGGGTAGTAGCCTAATGTGTGCATACCATTTGGAAATGAGCAGCAGTGACATCATCATGCTGTGCATCATGTAATGATACATGGTCATGACATCATTACTTGAGGCACCACCTTATAAAACAGGCTGTGCTTCCCTATAACTACCTATGGTACCATGACATCCTATCGCAATGCCTCTGCATTTTACACAGTGAAAGTAAAGTATCTATAAATGCCCTAAGCCTCCATCAATAATTATAATAACAAAATTAGATTTCAGAGGGTTCTCAGTCAGACCTAAAGTACTTAGCGTGGAACACAATTAAAGTTAGGAACCCCTACATCATGTTTTTCCCTAATAGTACAAGGCATCCATTTTGCTGGTTTTAACACCTCCCTCCTTCACACATAGAGCTTTATGAATTCCTATGTGTAAGACCCTAACGTGTGAGTGTCAAAGAAAGGGTGGGGGTGTGTCTAAAACAGCAAAATTGACACCTTGTACTTTTAGGGAACAATTCGATGTAGAAGCTCATAATGTCTTCTCACATCTCAGAGCTTTAAATGTTATTGTGTACTTTGTTCAGACCTATTGATTTAATAAGGAATTAATCCAAAGTTCAGATCTTCTTTAAAAGAGATGTACCATGATTGAATGGTTCATTTCGTTATTCTACCATAACACCCCTATATGTATAATAGATTTAGACTATTTTAATTTTTTTCTGTGTAATTTAAGGTTCTGCAAATGAACAGTTACCAGGTAACTATTTTTTTTTAATGAAACAAATTAATAAACAAGCTAATCAAATTCTGTTTTCATCGGATAATTGACTATAAATCAGCCAGGCTTGGGAACAGGGCCTGTTCAGAAATCTGTATTTTCACTTACACATGTAGAAAACATGAGTCCGAATAAATATGCCTCTACATAATAACATACTGGCAATCTGTGTACATCAAAAGAAATCAAGACAAATGTCTTTGAGATGATCCGGAGTAAGGTGAATCACAGGGTTAATACAGTGCGTGCCTTACTTTAGGGAGTTTCCTTCACACACCTAAAATCTGTTCTATTTATATATTGGTCTAGGAGAAATTAAAAAAAACTTATTTAGACTGCCCACTAGAGTTCATATCTGAATGTGTAGCTGTGCTCCTACACGTAACAAGCCCTCAATTAACAAGCATGTCCCGGACAGACTGAAACTCCGCATGTTTTTTTATCTAATTTAGAAGAATCTTCTGTTGTAGTTAATTAGAGACTGACTCAAACAGTTTGTACCAAGTAGGTTCATCTATCTGGAAAGCCTTGGTACTGATTCTCCACCTAATTTAGAGATATCCTTTTACTGCAGATTATTAGGGACAGGAATGGACAAAGATGGAGTCCTACCTAATTTAAAGAAACCTCCTCACAACAGATTAGCGCAGACAGGTTCAGACACTACTGGCTGTCTTCTAAATTAGAGAGACATTCATCTTTTTGTATTAAAGGGGACAGGTTTAGACAGTGCCAGTTTCTTTTAAAATGTGCATCAATAGCCTGACTGCTCAATAATCAAAATATAGAAGCAAGCAGTTCTAAGTTGTTCTTTAACCTGAAATGACAGTTGTTTAAAAAAAAAATATATATATATATATATATATATTTCTAAGAATCCAGAAATCAATTTTAGAGGTTACAATTTGTTTAGTATTAGGAGGGGGAAAGAAGGGACTTAGATGGGGGAATTTTTTCAGAAAAAATAATTGGAACACAATGTAAATTAATGTACATTGTAGAATCAAAAAAAGAAAGGTTAGGAGATTTTGGAGTACGTTTAAAAATGTTTTGCAGTTGGAAAACACCAACTATTCTTTGGCTACTGCATTTAGACTTTAAAACGTGAAATAAACATACAGATAACATGGCAATCCAGGTTGTGAAAGGACACAAGAGTGCAAATATAGATGTGGGGACAATTCAAGAGATAGTCTTTCTGATGTTTTCAGTCCATGTCCATGTGTTCCTTTTACAGATGTGTAGTGGTTTATAAAGCTCTCAGTTTGCAGAACAAAGAGGTTCTTTAGTCTGGGAAGGCTGATATTTTCATAAATGTGTAGCTTCGACTATGGATCTGGGCTCTGGGTGTCAGGGAACCATAGAAACATATCGCAAACACAGGACTTGACCTGTACCCTCCAACCACCACCATTACAAGGGGTGCAGTCATCACAACTTCTGCTTGAGACCTCTGTTTGGCATGTAGGATCAGATCTTCTACCATAGAAGATTTCATTTGATGCAGTTTATGGGTAAAACATTATCCCCCGTGGAGGGATAGGAGGGATATTGCATTTGTGTGTGGGGAATTAAGATACTATTGGTGATTTGTGGCATAGGTATGTGGATGGCAAGGAGAGAGGTCAAGGCACAATTTTGCTTTACATGCAAGCATCTCTGGTTCCCCACATTGAGATCCATTTATAGTATTACATTACAGTGACACTCTGGGATTGTAGAGGAGCTATCACACATTGTTTTTCTCAACGTTTTCATTTTTGAGTAAATATATAAATGTTTGCAGCAGCCATTTAATATTATTCTAGGTTTTCTATAGGTCTGATCCAACATGAACAAAACTTGGATATGTCCCGTTGGCCTCTCCCATCATTCCACAGGACTGGAAGTCACCCGATCTCTAACATGTTGATCTGGTCTTGCAACTTTGAATCATGTTAATGTCATTGGAAGGCAAAATCAGCCTCAACACATTTAAGTCAATCTTCCTAATGGAAAAGGAAGTCAGGTATTAGAACAATCACGTAGTCTACCTAATGAAAGATTCACCATAAGGAGAGTTTAATTTTGAATTCAAAATCAGAGAGGTCCAACTGTCACCCTACAGTGACTGGTGCTGTTGTTGTTGTTTTGAGTTGTTGTGCAGGTAGAGCTTCAAGATCTCTGATGGAGATAGCAATTTAACTTTACTGTTTCCTTTCTTTAAGAAAATAGCCAATGAAAGACAACACACTATTTTAGAGGAACTGACTCTTATTCATAGTCTTTTTGGGGAAGTCTTACAGACCTGCATTCAGTGGCTAAATATTTGGACTTATTTCCACCAGCAGGTGCAAGCAGCATATTGTTGTAAGACAGCCAATGGAAGGATGAGTCACTCATGTGGCCACTTCATTGTGATGTACCCACCTTCAGAGGGCAGTGTCCCTTCTGGTGTGGTTTCCCCAATCATTCTGATGTACTCCATCCATAGTCCATGTTACATTGCTACGCAGTCATAATCTTTTGGAAGAAAGAGTTGGGTTGTTTAGTCATTTAAAATAAATTTAGCTGATTTGAAAGCACTCTGGTAAAACGCTATAAATGGTTAAAAAGAAACCTAATCACTGTTGTTCAGGTAATTAATAAAGATAATTTGTTGATTAGCCATTTGTCACAATTACTAATGTTGTTTTTTAGTGGTATTCTTAGCTATTGACAATCAGACTGTCCAATTTAGTTAGTAAGAACCACTACAACTTAGAGAAAGCATATCTCACTAGTAGGCACTTACACTTACAGAGTTGGTCTTAAGTGATGTGAGGCAACTATAGGTAATCATTGTCACTCAGACCCTTTGTTAAGGAAGACGTAGCTATTGACAGGTTTTATACTTCCTGGTAGGCAGACATTCACCAGGATTGCGCTCCAATCACTGGATAGTGATCACTGGTAGACTCATTCACTAGATACCAAAATAGGTAGACACTCTCCTTTGAATAAAATTTTGTATGCCACATGCATTAGTCTTGCTTTAAAAAACAGTCTTTTTGGATGGTAGCTTTGATGATTAGCAAATAGTATACAACATATACACAATGAAAAGTTGTTTCTATCACTGTGAAGAAGTCTTTCCATTAAAAAAGACAATTCATTGATTGAAAGGCAGTCTAACTCATTGTGTAGAGGGCAGTATTGTATATTGCTATGCATTCTTATTAGTTCACGCCATTGTTAACAATAAATAGAATAAATTCAAGATCAACTACAAAGACATTTCTGATATTAAAGCAGACAGAAAATAATACAATTAACAGGAAGACACTTCTCTTTTCTTGTAGAGGCCAATTTTTTACATATAAGTGGTCACCTATATTAGCGATTTAACTAGGAACCAGTCTTGCTCATCAGAAAGCAATCTCATTTTTTTTCTACATGGATGGTACTGAACAGTTGCACAGTCTCACACATTGCATCATAACAATTTTAGGACCAGTAACATTTTGAACCCATAAATAAATAAAAAATTCCCATGCGGATCAGGATGGCAGTTATTTAATTAAAGCTACAGCAGCTATGTTGAATGGGTTGGTTAAACAGACCTCACCCAGTCCAATTGTTTTTTTATGGGACTTCTAAAAAGATATATTCATGAAGTGACCCAGAAGGCCCAACTTTTAAAGTGACACTAAAGACTGTAAAAAAGTGCTTTATATTTATTGGCCACCTACAACAAGGTTTAGGTTTATCGATTTTGCAGAATAATCATAGCAATCGATGAAAAACAAGCACTTTGACCAGAAGTTATCAGCTAATCCTATCTCCTTCTCCTGTTATCTCTTTGCAGGCTGTTACTTGGTGCAGCATATGTATTACTAAGCAGCTTTTGATTCTGAGTCGTGTTTGGTTGCTTTTCTGTTTTTGTTAACTCATCCAGAGCTGCCTTGTACTGCGTTTCCTGAAGAAAGTGAAAGTGAATTTTAATTAGTTTCAGGAGATGGGAGCATGCTCAGTTAGTGAGCTAAGCCCTTGACTAAGTGGATAGGGCTAGGATTATCTGAAAACCTTTTCTCCAAGTGCTTGCTTTTATTTCTATTGCTATGACTATTCTGCAAAATCAGCAAGCCTAAACCTGTCATTTTAATACTTCTTGTACTTAATTCTAGGTGGCAAATAAACAGAAAGATCTTTATTTACAGACATTTAGTGTCCCATTAAGTTAAATATGATACTTTCTAGATGCTCTTTATGTAATATAATATATAACTATATGATACAATAATTTCATTTTTGGCTTTATTGTCCTTTTAATTGGTGAGAAGAAGCTTAATAACAAGTATTGATTGTAGGAGCCTTCTATCTAATAAAAACAGTTATTATGACAGAATGACTATTTCAATGGTTTTCCGCACATATTTTAGACAATTCTGAGACTGTTATAGCTGTTCTTTCTTTTTTGTCTTTTGTTTACTCTCCCTGATTCTTTTTTCATTTAAAAATTCTCTTTTATTATTATTTGTGTTTCCTTTCAAGCACTGCACTATTACTCTTCCAGTATTATATTATTATATTATAATATATTATACTATATTTCATTCAGGAACTGGTTGCTAGAAAATGCAATCTAGTAACCAGAAGGCCTTTTAGAAAGTAAATCAAATACGCTATGAACAAAAAAATGTGCAAAATTCAAAAGCTACAAAAAAAAAAATGAAAACAGTGACGACTGATTGTTTTACAGTTTCATTGTCTACAAAAATGAATTCCAAGGCTACACTAACACACCCTCAACGTTATCTCTCATATTAAGACATTTATAAGGGAGTCATTCATTAAATGTGAATTTGCCTAGCATAGTGACTTCGCGTCTGTTCACGTCACAACGATCCGGAAGATGGGAATTTTCTTCTTATTCACGAAGCAGCGGACAGCGTCAGACGCCATCGCATGCGTACTGTGGCATAGTCAGTCGCACTATAGTAGGATGAGGAGTCGTGCGCAATGAGGAGAATTCCTCCAGTGAAGGACAGTGACGTCAGTCTCATCATATCCCACTCACTGTATATAAGTGACTAATACTTATTTATATATGTCACCTTGTGCCTAGTTCATGTTTAGTAGTAGACTAATTTAATTGCAGTCACCATTGTTACTTTTAAATGAATAGTCGCCTTACGCAACACTGGAGCCCTGACATCAACCCCCTCAATTCGCCACTCTGATCTGGCGAAGATAAACAGGCGAATTCGGAGCAGTACGCACTGCAGAATCCGCTCCTTCGACAGACTCTGTCGCATGCTGAACATCCGAATTACCTGTGCACGCGCACGCACATTGATGTGAAGAGCTCCGTAAATCCACGACTGACGTAAGTGTCAGAATTGGTCACAAATTCGTCACATCACAGAGTTTGTTGAATAAGCGGAGTTGGAGAAGTCATGAAAGGTTGCAAATTCGTGCATTTAAGCGACAGTTCGCCCTGTAATGAATGACCCCTTTAATCTCATTCATTACAATCAACCTACACCTATACGTAACGCAACGACCTGATCAAGAATTGTTTTTATAATGTTTTCCCCCCTCCCCTTACTCTCATTCTATCCCCTTCCCCCTCCCTCCCTTTCAATCAGTCATTCTGTCTCCTTTATGTCTGCTTCTCCTGTCTGTACCTTCACAGCCCCAGGAGAGAAGAGAGGGTGTTCCTGAGTTAACTGTGTCCTGTCAAAACTAGGTTAACCCCATACACTCA
>WMED01000237.1:5553-17451 GCA_019650415.1 Pipa parva
GGGGTTGATCCTGCAGCAGACCCTGTTCTCCTGTGAAATCACAGTGAAATAACACTGTATATTACTTCTCTTTTGCCAGCAGACACCAGAGCTGAGTTGAAAGTGTCCCTTCCTTGTTGGTTGCAGTTCTATTGGTCTTTGTACTTGTCAGTTTGGGGCAAATAGTGCCCTTGTCCAATAATTTGATGACAAATATTCTATTTTAGTAAACTCTATCTGCATGGAGTTTGTATGTTCTCCCCGCACTTGCGTGGGTTTCTTCCGGGCACTCCGGTTTCCTCCCACAATCCAAAAACATACAACTGTGTGTGTGTGACAAAATAGGGAAACTAGATTGTAAGCTCCATGGGGCAGGGACTGAAGTGAATGATGAATCTCTGTAAAGCGCTGCATAAAATAGTAGCGCTATATAAGAGCAAATAAATAATAAAAATAATAATAATATTTGAACTGTTGCCTCTTCTCAGTGGTTGAAAAACACCATATTTAAGCCATATAACATCACATATTTTTATTGCTCTCTGTGCTTATCTTTTCCATGCAAATAATGCATTTGTCCTTTAATTGGGTGACAAATATTCTATTTGAACTGTTGCTTCTTCTCATTGGTTGCAAAACACCATATTTAAGCCATATAACATATGCCACCACATATATGACAAGTTGTTGGTCCCTGGTGCAAAAAGTGATAGGGGGGGTCCTGCCAGTTACCATATGCAATTTCCAATACCGGTGTCTTCTTATGTGTCAAAGGGGGGCCCATAGCAGCTGTTACCACTGTACTTGCTGTGGCTATGCTGTCCTCATCTTTTTGGTTAGCCATTGAAAGGAATGAATTATTTTAGCCTGTGAATTTTTTTCTGTGACTCTAAGCCTAATTGTCTTGCCTAAGACGTAGCACATATCCAGTTTACTGTTGTGGATGTTAACTCCAGCTTCACCTCAGCTGTTTGGGTGGAAAAATGAAGCTGATGTTCCTCTCCCATAGACTTTAATAGTTATTGGCGATAATCGTCATCAGTTATTGATTATTGACCCAAAGATTACAATAACTGGTTACTGACCTGATGACGATTATTGCCGTCATTGCTCATCACTAATTTAAATTAATAATAATTCACTGAGCATTGTTGATACTGGAGGTGTTGGATAACACAGGAAATTTGTTCTTATTAAAAAAAAAACACTGATGTTGCCCAGGACCAGAACAAGTTCATCACATGCTTAGCTTTGTTTACTAAATTGTTCCCAATTAATTCTAAATGAATTTCTTAGTTTTATAGCAGTTTGGTCACTACATGGAGTTGCTTGATTAAAATCTATGCTTGGTATTTTTCATTCATACAGTATCAGAGAAAAATCCTCTTCTACTGAATATTTTTTGTAGAATGAAAGTGAAACTTTCCTTAGCAGAGCTGTATCAACTGTTTCTAAAAAGATTTGCATCAAAAAGGTCATAGAGGCACCAGACAAAAACATAATTATACTACTTTACAAATCACTCATCAGACCGCACCTGGAATATTGTGCACAATTTTGGGAATCAGTACACAGGAAAGATGTAGTTGAGTTTGAGCGGGTTCAAAGGCGGGCAACTAAAGTAATAAAAGGAATGGGCAAACTAGAGTACCAAGAAAGAGTAACAAAACTGGGATTGTTAAGTCTAGAAAAAAAAGATTAAAGGGTGACATAATAACCATGTATAAATATATCAGGGGTCATTATAGAGATCTCTCCCACAATCTATTTATACCAAGAACTGTAAATATAACAAGTGGCCTCCTCTGCATATAGAGGTAAGAAAGTTTCTACACCAGCATAGAAAGGGGTTCTTTAGTATAAGAGTAGTGAGGCTGTGGAACTCTCTGCTGTAAGAAGTTGTCATGGTTGATTCCAATGAAAAGTTCCAAAGGAATTTGGATGCTTTCCATCAATTTAAGAACATTACAAGGTATGAGAACTAGATAACTGAAGGTGGGATCTTGATCCAGTGAATTATTCTTATTGTTATAATTGGAGTTGGGGGGAATTTTTTCCCTTAAGATGAGGATAACTGGCTCTTGCCTTCTTGTGTCTATATTGTTTTTGCCTTCCTCTGGATCAACATTGCAACATTTCAGGATAATAGGCTTAAAATAATAGTGATACAATATGTATAGCAATGAAAACATGATTAAATTACCTTATAATATATGAATTCATTAAAAAAGAATTGCATCATTTTAATGTAAAAATTTGAATGCATATAAACGATTTCAGTGTTGTTGGTCCTTTGTGATCATGACAGTAAATTAGATTAGGAAACTGACTAGTACTTCTAATAATAAAACAGGATTATTAAAAGCATGAAATAATTCAGTGCCCATTTAAAAGTATTATCATTTCTTTGTGTCTGAAATCTCTGCCTTTTGTAATTAACATGGAGATATCTTCTTGCCTACTTTTTCTGATAAACTAAAAATATCTCAGTCTGTATAGCGACAGATTTTACAGTCACCCATTTTCTGTCTGAGTTTAAACCGGGTTTTGACAAGCGACTGTTGAATCCAAGAGTCAGTAAGTAAAAAAAATATTTATTTAGGCAATCAGTCAAATCAGAGAGAACATCATTTTAATGAAGGTTAAAATTAACTGACTGAAGATACAGGAATGCTCAAATCATCTCTCTCTACATGAAGAACATGAAATGGAAGTGAATTTAAAATGTTGAACTGCTGTTCAGTGAATTTCCTTTACTAAATCACCCTCTGGCTGATGTGAAAAAGACACAATGTCATTTGTAAGAATCCCAAGTTAAAAATTACTAATGTAGTCTTGGTCTTCATGCAATCGCCAATGTACAGATGTAGATGGTCTGGCTTTGTCATTTACCACTGTGTAATAGTATTAACTTTGCAGGAATCCAAATCAATGAGTCATGATAAATACAGTCAATTTACACTCAGTCCTACAGAATAACTGCATTTATTACTGTGCAATATGTTTCTGCATTGTCTTTAATTGACAAAATCAGCTTTTGAGAATTTTACAAAATCGGCCCTGCTACATTTGTTTATCACTAGTTACAGATTCAATTCAATTAAACTTCCCCAGCACATACAAAAAGGGAAAATATGGATTCACAAGCTGAACTGAACTTGCTTTAGTTATAGAGTTAAATAGTAGTAGTAAGGAGCTAGATATCTTGTCAAACTCAACTGTGACAGGTGACCTACCCCCAGAAGTGGTCATGGCCCTATTGGCACCCTAGGCCTCCCACCACCCTGGGTCCACCCCCCCCCGTGCCGCCCCCTCTTTCCCATGCCGCCCCCTCTTTCCCTTGCCCCGCACCCCCCCACTCACCTCCAACAGTGCCTTTGCTCATAAAAAAAAAACAAAACATGCATGCGAACGCCCCCCTGGACAAACTGCGCACCTAGCATTTGCTTATATTGCCTAATGGAAGGGCCGGTCCTGCCTACTCCCAGGCAGGGAACCTCCAACCTCTTAGTAGTAAAGAGTTAAAGATAACCAAAGCAGTAAAGATAACAATCGTTTGTGAACAATATAAGGCTAGGTTCACACACAGTGTATCTGCGCTGCATATTCTAGAAACGAGCCTCTAAAAAATACACCACGTATTTCAGTTTGGCGTATTTTTTAGACACGCGTTTCCATTGTACTTATTGTACTCAGTGAGAATGCTCCCTTGGCATTCGCAGCTCCTCCTATCTGGCCACTTTTTTTGTGCGGCCTATATGCACCGGTAAAAATGCGACATGAAGCGTTCCAGTATAAAACATTATACTAAAATAAACAAAACTATTGGAGCTTAAATCAATCAGGTGTCATAAATACTGCTAGAAATAGGTTAGAGCTGACAAGTGGTGGAAGGGTGATAAGGGGGACTGTGCCCCCTGCATCCTGGTTCCCCATGCAGATATTGTACATCAGAAAGCAGTCACTTTTTGTGCTTGTATTTTGGAATTTATTTTCAGGTACACAAGACACTGTTTTTCAGCTAAGCTTTTTTTTAAATAAGGATCATTATTGTCTGTGGTCTCTGGTGCAAAACACAATAGCCTGTGTGGATTATCCCACAGGAAACAATGAAGAGAATTTTTCCAGCTCAGCTGAAAAACAGCTAGTGTGACCCCGGTCTAATGAATGAAGAGACCCAAATAGGTTGTAGCAGGACAAAAGGAGAGTTTAATGATTCTATTCAGCAGCATAAAATAACATTAATGTTAACTCATATCCTACGGAAAGGGCTATTTCAGGGCAATGTGGCACTTTGTGTAGTCAGACTGACTACACAAAGTGCCATATTGCACTGAAAGAAATTAAACAGGGTTGCTTATAAACTGGAAATTCCAAGGTCATCATATCCCTTTAAATGTAATTATCTTATAATGATGCCTGAGCCTTTGCTAATCTTGTTCTGGTGATGTAACACTTTCTCAAGAAAAAAGCCTGATGGGATTCTTTATCATAGATCTTGAGTTAGCTACTCAAACTGGCTCACATTAATCTGGACACATCTTCATTTTGCTTTTTGAAGTGTTCAGTATTGTTTTTCCTTGGGGTTTGATTTCAGCCTAACGTGAAAGACACAAACTGACTTTAGGGCTCTGCTCACTGAACCATTTTATGCAGATTAAATATTAAACTGTTAAAAACACAAAAGATCAGACTACAATTGAACTGTATAATAATGCAGTGATAAAAGGAGTTAATTTAACAAAGAAACAATTCTGCTTCCTGTTAACACACTGAATAATAGAAAATAGAGGTGTTTATTCACTTAGCACATTTCAAAAGGCTATTTTGAAAGTACAAACCATTACTTTCTATTTTGAAAATGTAAAGATAATAACCTTACTTTTGCCTAAAGTTTATGGATTTATCATTGAATATATTATATTCTTATATATTTCTTCCCATGAAGATGTCATATAGATGACACAGATTTGAAAGAAACATCTAGTACAGGCATGCTCTTTTTCTAACTGAAATAACTAGGGTGCTGCATATGCATTAGATATTTCATTTATGTCTACTCCATTTCTATATATATATATATATATATATATATACAGTATATATATATATATATAATGTATATATAGCACTGCTAGGTTACATACCATAGAACAGTTTAACAGACTTGGGAAAAATGCTCAATATAGTGCAAGAGAAGTACAGTAGATGAGATGCATGTAATCATTAAGACACGTCATTATTTAAAGTAGAACTAAAGCTCTTTTATACTATGGGTAATCCTTAAGAGCATAATCCTTAAGCTCTGCCTCCAGCTCTCTATAAGAAGTCAATCTCTTCTGTTATTCACAGCTTTGTGAACCTCTACACTTCCTGTTCCTGTTGTATTTTAGTGAATAAAGCAAGCGCAGTAGCAGTTTTACATCAGAATTCTGCTGATGCACTTGGTGAATTCACTGAAATCCAGCAGGCACAGGAAGTGTAGAAGATTGCATCGCTGAGAAGAGCAGAAGAGATTGGCTTCTTATAGAAACAGTAGGCATGGCTGCAGCCTTAAACCCATATTGGCAGTGCTTTTTTTGCGGTGGTACGAGCCGGTACGGCGTACCGGAAAATCTGAAGACTGATCAGGTCATTCAGACAGACAATGGCTGGCTGTGTTAGTGCTGCGTTAGGAGCAGTACCGGCAAATATTTTTTTACAAAAAAAGCACTGCATATTGGTAAGTATTTAACCCCCTACCCCCTTAAGAATCACCCCTTGCAGTAACAAGGTTTAGTTCTCCTTTCAATGACAAGCAATAGCTTAGATGAGAGGATGGGCGTTCCTGCATTGTTGAGCTTGTGAAAATCTACAGTCAATCTAATCTATTTTGCAGGGATGTGATTTGTGGGCATAGATTTCAGGCATAATGAGACCCTTTTATTGTTTATTAGTCCTTTAGTGGTCAGTTGATGCAATGTAATCAATATTTTCTATTGCATATGGGGTTATTCTGTACAAAGCTACTACACTGCTATGTATTGTTTTCAGTACAAAAGCAAAGTTAAAAGGTAGATTACTCTGAGAGCTCTGGTACCCAGAGAAAATGGTTTATTATACAGCTGTGATTCTGCCACGAGTAACGTTAATAAACGCTGCAAACAGTAACATTAATAATGGGATACTTTGCTGTACCTTCATCATTATCCAGGTTGTCTGCACATAACATCTCCATGATTATATTGCATCCAGGCCCACTCCAGCCTGTTTGACATACACAGTGCCAACCATTCTGATCAAGGGTACATCTTCCATTTCCATAGCAAAGACTTGGACAGCCATCTTGGAAAAATATAGAAATACTTACATGAGATTTTAGTTAAAAAGAAAAGTATAGTCATATACTATAATAATGCAAATATGTTCTGGATTGCTATGCTAAAACCCCACATGATTAATACTATACGAAAAAAGAAGCTGCAGGATTCAGGACTGTATATATATATATATATATATATATATATATATATATATATAAATATATCGCAAACTTGTTTTAAGGATTTTTTTATTTCTAAATTATCATAGTAAAATGTCCAATTGAAATGACATTGTGCTTGTTATAAATAAAAACTGACAGCTTAAAGAAACAGTCTAGGCAAAAATAAAAAATCCTTTATTTAGATGAAGTCCCGCGTCGGCATTTCCTACGTCACATGGGAGAGCATGCACGTGATCAACATGTCCTCCCTGGATGACGTGTATGCTCTACCATGTGACATAGGAAATGCTGATGTGGGGCTTCATTATCAGGGTGGCTGGAGAGGACTGCACTTCTTAGAGGGACTTGTTGAATCAGGACGCTGTAGAGTCGCCGGCACAGTCTGAAGATGGAGTATGCAAAACTTAAGTGCTGTATAGCCCTTCTTTACAGGTAATATTTTTTTTTAATTGATAAGATGCATTTAATAAAAGTTAGTAATTAACATAAATAAATAGAGGGTTTTTTTTTTTTTTTTTACTTTTACCCAGACTGTTCCTTTAAACTGAAAGGTTAGTGTGTGTGTGGTTATTCAAGCCTTTCATGTGTTTTCCCTTTTAGAGAAAGTCTTGAGGTCTATATACCTGCTATAATATGGAAGGATAAGTAAAGTAGCGTAATCTAACCTTCCAAAGGCCCTCTTGCGACCCCTATAGTTCTGCCCATGGATAGGTGTAAACAAACACTTTAATAAACATGTTTCATTAGCAAAACTGTAATATGAATCAGTTGTTAAAAAAAAAAGAAAATATAATCACTGCCTCTCCCTCACTGTCAGTCACAGCTAGTTATGTGAGGATGGAACAGCTCAGTTACTACATTGGTGGATCTGCTGTGAAGGAGTAACAACTGCTAATTCTTTGTATTGCTGTGATGGGTCAGAAACGTGTATGAATCCAAGCTCAGCTGCTTCTGTCAGAAACAGCTGCTTATTATGAGTTGAGAGGCTGTTTTCTGATGAATGAGAGTATACACACTTATCACACTTCAGATACTCTTTCAGATCATGTCCAATGTATATTTTCTGTATGTAGTCGCTGGTTCATCCACCCTAACCTTGCCGGAATGTGCACACACCCATCAATGTTTTGATTGGATGAAATTCTCATCAGTCAAATCAGAGCTGTCCCATACTCACATAACTAGCTGTGAGTGACAGTAGGGGAAAGACATTTTTTTTTTGTTTTGAGGGTTTTTATGACCTTAAATTACATTTCACAATTGTATATTAAATAAATAATATACAAAAACATACCTCTTACTGCATCCAGATATTGTGCTATAATATAAAGATATGGAAAATGTTAATGGTTTCAATATCATAAGGCTACTTATTTATGAAAAAATGGTGTCTGAAAATTCTACAGTGATTGTTTAGAAAATTCCATAAAATGATGTCCATGTGCAGTATAGTAACTCAGAAGATTGAAACAGACTGTATTATGTATACCGGAAAACAGGAATAATGGGCACTTTGCTATATGGTTACGTTTTTTAAATATGAAGAGATAAGTTACTTAAAGTTTCTTTGGTGCCTTAACAGATAAAAAGAGTTGTAATCTATAGTTTTAGATACTGTAAGTTCATTAAAAGGTTAAATAAATGTTCATTGACCCTGTCCTCTGAAGAAGATAATATGTACCCATCAGGCAGTTTAAGTCCTTTTAAGAAATATATGTCTCTGAAGGAGAGCTGAGGTCAAATTTCCTGGTATAAGCAATAAGCAGCATGTTGGAAACTCACCAATTGTACACTGCTCTCCCTCCCATCCTGGACTGCATTCACATTTGCCATCTTTACATAAGCCATGCTCTGCACAGATTGGATGGCATGTGCGTTCTTCACAGCTGGCTCCTCCCCAGCCATCTTCACACTGACAGACACCCCCTGAGCAGGTGCCATGAGATCCACAGTCCACTGCACATAGTTCTAAGATCAAAAATGAAGTGGAGCATTAGATTTTTCTGGAAAGACTTTAATTATGACACCACCAGTGTATTATAACTATGCACATTCCAATTAAGAATAGCATGGTATGACAAAGCACCACAGACTTCCAGGAGAAATTCAATTACCAGTAACACTTTTGCTATAACCTGTTTTTTTCAATGCAGAAAGCAAATCGTTATGCAGATTTGTACTTCGTTCAGAATATTAACTATGACTCTTTCGTTTACTATGTTAAATCTAGTGGCCTCTAATGCATTAACATTTAAATTCATAAACAGCAACACTTTCAGCTTTTAAACTGTAATTTTCAGGCATAATGGAATATATAAGTATTAAAAAATATGAAGGTGTAATTGTGATGTGTTCTACGGATATTGATTTCTTTCCCGAACACGGAGCTGTCACTTTGTACAAACAATACTCCATGCCAATCTTACGCATTTCATGCATTGCCTTCTTGACAGAATTTATCATATGTACAGTATTTATCACAGGGAAGTAAAGTGAATTAAAAACAATTACATTTTTTCTAAATAAAGTATACACCTTTTTTTAAGCATCGGAATCTTAATTAAATGAGCCACAGCGCATTTAAAAAAAAACAAAACTTGGGCTTAAAAAAAGTTTATTTGGCATTTTGACACCTAAATGTTTTACCCAAGAGTGTCTACATTACACTTCACATTTGTAGCAGAGCTCATCTCACAGAGGCTTCAAAGCTGATATTGTTTTCTGATAGAACTAATTGGGATGACACAATAAGTTATCAATAGTTTCTGCATAGGATTAAAAGTATGTTTTTTCTGGTATCAAACACTTGGGCTTTACTAATGATAACATATTTTTGGGAAAATGAATTTAATCACAAGGAGATTCTACTCTTAAGTAGGCAAAACCGGGGTTGTAAAGAACTTCTCACACCTTGTGCAGCCCTGTATGAGACGTCAAACTTCCTTTAAGCAGTCTAGCGGTTTCTACCAATTTTAGATGAACTGTTAACTTTTTAAATCTGTTGCCTCCACAGAGATAAGAATCAATCATCAAACAACATTTTTACAAAATGTTTTCACCATTTTTTCAATGCCCTTTTTGGTTTTGTTCCATTTGTTAGTTTCACCAACGAAAGCTTTCACTAAATGAATTATTTTACTGAAACAATGTTTTTGTGGCCAAATTGTTAAGTTTGGCATTTTTCAAGTGAAAGTTCACATCTTTGCTGGACATTTTTGTCAACTTCTCATCTTGAGCATTATGTAGTCATCCAACTGTCTTATGACCAGGGATGTGTGGGCAAACTGAACACACATGGTGGACAAGCGAAAACAACTTTCAATGGTTCAGATGAAGAGCAGTTGGAATAAAGACTATGTCCTTGAGATCAAAACCAGAGTTGTTCTTTTTCTCTTGTAAGTTTAAACATCATAATTCATTCATCAGTTTTTATGATTTTGAATTTGTTCAATCAAAATCACTTCAATCCCAAAAACAATTCAATTGGTTTGGGAACTGCACATGGAATGATCTTCCAATATAGTAAAAATGTATTGATTTGTGTGAACCACCAAACGTGCATTCATGAAATACACAATGCAGTATAAAATCTGCATAGCCATATGTAACTTCATGATTTATAAATTACTCTAAATTCAAGACAATTCATTCACTACATATTTTATGGAACTAAAATTTCCAATGTGGCTTTAGAGTTCTCTTGTTACAAAAATAGTTTATAACAACAAAAAAATCTGTGTAAAAAACACAAATTCAACTGAGATCATTCTACCTTAATCTAAATGATTGGTTTTACATGTTTATTCTCGATCTGACTAAATACATTTTATTTGTAATGATAAATAACACCCCAAATAAACAGCTCAGCATAATACAATCTGCTGATCTTGACATACGCTACCATTTTTTTTTGTGTGGATAGTGCAATCATGGAATATGTTATACAGTAGTATTTATTTTATTCTTAACCTGTAGGGCTATAGGTTTTCACTTTATTCAAAGAGTTAAAATGTAATTTCAAGTTTCCATCAATAACAATCTCATTACTGTAAGTTCAGACAATGAAGAAGGAAATGAAAATAAACTGTTCACAGCTGGGCAATTTACAACTCTGAAAACCACAGAATCATTTCTCATTTACTTTAGCAGATTTCGGAAAGCTTCTTTTAATATTATTTCCTCATATTATGTATTCTCAGAAGACATGGCTGACCTCAGTAGATTCCTCTGCGCTAGACAGAAGGCTAGCTTTATATTCCATTCTATAAATTTTTACAAAATCAAAAAAAGTCAACAACTAATTTTAATTATATTGCTATTTACAAACAAAAATATTTACTGATGATTTTTTAATTCACTTACTCTTGTCCATCTCCGGTATATTTAAAAGTTACATTTTCACCAGTACTATGCAACCTTCCATCATATGCAACATGTCAACATGTTTAAAGGGATATTTTTTTGATTATGGTTGAATGCTAATGCTAAACATGAAGAACTGAGGGGGTTATTCACTAAAGTCTGAATTGTTGAGTAAAGGTGCGAATTCACCAGATAAAGACAGTTACAATAGGCTACTACTGTCGCAGGCGTGTCTTTATCATGAGAATATTGTCGCAGTCGCGACTTTATTATGGGAAAATTGTCGCAATCTTAACATTAAAAAATTGTCGCGACTTTACAATGGGGAAATTGTAGTGGATTTGCTATGGGAATCCACTGTTTGAAAATTTGACAGTTGAATTCATACCTTAGCAGATAACCCTTTTTAAATCTCTCCCATGTCTGACAGATGATTGCTTTCAAATTTATTGCTCAGCAATCTCAATCAACCAATAATAATAATTTGCTCACTGCAACTACATAGCATTCTGTGACGATACTGTGCATTGTAAACTCAATAGTGACAAAATATGTTAGGTCCCCAAATCATAAATATATATAAGCTATACAAAATAAACAAATCTTTACTTTTACTCAGCATTAATGGAATAATGCAGGGGAAGTAATGTATCATTATAAAAATACATATTTGCAAACATTGTCAGAAATTTTAAGTCAATTGATTTTCAATTTATCAGTCAAAGGTTGATTATACATATTATATTACCATAATGTATGCCTGATATGTAGGTCCCATCAACAGTACTGTATATAGAAACATTATCATTTAAAATAAAATAAAAATTTTTACACAAGATGCTTTCAAGGTATCCATCATTAGAAATTCTGACAGGCTGTCCGGTTAAACTGATATATTGGAGGAAAGGGGGTCATTCATTAAAGTGCGAATTCGCCTAGCATAGTGACTTCACGTCTGTTCGTATCACTACATTCAGGAAGATGCAAATTCACTTCTTATTCATGAAGTAGTGGCAGTGCCGGCTCTGTCATTAGGCAGAGTAGGCAAATGCTAGGGGTGCCGCCTGCCCAGG
>WMED01000237.1:17526-39612 GCA_019650415.1 Pipa parva
GGGAGGTGGGGGCGCCAGGGGAGGGGGCGCCTAGGGCGCCAATAGAGCCAGAGCTGGCTCTGAGTAGTGGACAGTGTCAGATGCAGTCGCATGTGTAATGCAGCATAGTCAGTCAGACAATAGCGGAATAAGAAGTCATGCAGAGTAAGGTGAATTCGACAAGTGAACGGCAGTGACGTCAGTCTCTACATATCCCACTAACTGTATATAAGTGAAAAATACTTATCTTTATATGTCACCTTGTGCCAGGTTCATGTTTAGTAGTAGACTAATTAAGTCACAGTCAACATTGTTACTTTGAATGAATTGTCACCTTACGCAACACTGGAGCCCTGCCATCAACCCCTCAATTTTCCAGTCTGATCTGGTGAAGGCAAACAGATGAATTTACAACAGTATTTCTTGCAGAATCCGCTCCTTGGAGAGACTCCGTCGCATGCTGAATAGCTGAATAGATGAATTACCTGTGCATGCACACGCAAGGTGATGCAAAGAGCTCTGTAAGTCCACAACTGGCATAAGCGTCTGAATTGGTTGTGAATTCATCACATTCCAGAACTTGTTAAATAAGCAAGGTTGGAGAAGTCATGAAAGGCCACAAATTCGAGCATTTACCTGACAGTTCGCCCTTTAATAAATGACCCCCAATTTTTTTCTATAAAGAACACCACAATCTGGTGCAATTGTAACACATCATTATGGATTTTTACTTTTTTTCTGAATTAAACCGTTATTTCATGTACTGTTTGTAACTATGTTTCATGTTCGTTAAAGTGCATATTACTCCGTATATGATTCATTTTGCAACAATTCGCCACTTCTCAACTACATATATTCAACAAAGGTAATTTTTTTTAATGTGATGTGTTAATTGTCTCACAGTTGGTACCATTACTTTGACTTGTACATAAACCATTTCAGTTATTTTGCTGCTAATTCTACAATAATTTGAATATTCATCATGTGATGGGATGCCAAGTCACACTGGTGTTAATATGCAGATTAAAATGCTGCAAGTGCCCCTTCTTATAATAAGATATGCATATTGCCAATATGTAGAAATTAATGTAGAAATAGCTATAGGGCCATTGTCTCCTTTTAACAGATCCATGTGAAGATGAAATCACTTTGCTGCAATACACCTACAATACACTTGTGCTATTCACCTGACTATGCTCAGAAAGCGCTATGTAATAATTCAGGACAATTCACTTCCTCAAAATGACAATACACTGTTTAGTGCATATGTACAATTTGCTTTCACTCAAATTCACTCTTAAAAATATGCCCCTATGTAATAAAAAATGTTGAATTAATTTGCATTTAACTGATAAGCTGCTGACAACTATTTAATGATATATTTATTGTTTTGGGTTGCAATTGTTATCTTAAATTAAACCTTTTTAACCATGTCCCCAGTACATGTAAAATATACTGTAAATGTTTTACAAAACTGCATAAGGAAGTTTTTGTTAAACTTTATGCCAGCTGGATACATTTTTGTCTTCTTTGATCATCCCATGGAAAGTAATTAAGACACAGAAAACAGTCTGAAATAGGGCCAAATATAACAGTAATCTCTAAGAAAATCCAGATGATATTTGTATGTTGTTAGGAAGTAATAATGAGTGAAATAATCTGTCTGTGCCGTTAAAAGCTCAGTCAGAGTGTAGGATAAGACTGCAATGCAAATTTGCTAGCATGCAGCCAATCACATTGAACCTGCTTGGAATTTAAACTGAATCATCTGATTCCAGTCAAAGGCAGTTTAACAACTGGTAAGCAGATATAATCTATATATGGGTGAAATCTAATAAACTCAGAAAAACCCAATTTCGCTTTTCTGAGTTTATTCCGGCGAGATCTCGGAAGTTTATCACTGTAAATATCGCAAGATTTTTTCAGTTGATACTTACCAACAGAAACTTTCGATTGAGTTTAATTTAAAGACTAATAATTTAAAGAAAGGCTACCTTTCCATCAGAAAAATTCAATTAAAAAAACTCAATCAAAAAGTTTCAGTCGGTAAATTTTAATTGAAAAAATGTTTGCGATATTTACCACGAAAAACTTTCGAGATCTCTCAGGAATAAACTCGGAAAATCAAAATCAGGCTTTTCCAAGTTTATTAAATTTCACTGTATATCCATTAAAAAAGTAATATTAAAATCTATAAAGTTGGAATATAATAATAACATCCAAATAAAAACTGAGTTTGTAGACAATTCATGAAGTTAGTAATGTTGAAAGGATAGTAAATATTTTCCAATTCTTTAAGTATTGGTCAGTTTTTTAATAGATTATTTATAATAGTTCATTCTCTTATTTTTTCGCTTACAGTTCATACAAAAAAAAAAAAATTCAATGGTGCCACGTTAATTAACACCGTATTTAATATCACTTTCTTTGAACATTTTCTTGTTGATATCTTTGGCATCTTGCTACATATTCTTTCCATGCTGAAGATATTATTGACTAATGTGTTGAATTTTAACCCCTAAAGGAACTGCTGTAATTGTCAATGTTATTTTTGTACTCTTTTCTTATAGTTAATGAATTGTACCTCAGATTACTGAATCTAATTACATTTATGTGTTTAATGTCTCTCTGTTAGTACCGCCAGGCATTGTGCTGTTAGAATCTCAAGGCTGTGAATCTAGTCTAACAAAAGCTCTCTAGTTTTCATTAAGTCTAGGTGTTACAGTGTGAGTATTCCATATAACAACTTTCAACTCATGCATACTCCAAAGGTGATAGAACAGGGAGTTTTTCTTTAACTTTCAACTAGCTTTTGTCACATTGTGACAGTAAATGAACTCTAATGGAGGTAAAATGGAACTTTCCACTTATGTCTCATTTATGGGCACATCCATTTTTCACTTTCTGTGTCATATTTATCTTTCTTGTGTTGTCAATCACTTCTCCACTGGGAACTAGTTTTAGCTGTCTAAAATCTATATGAACCTGGCTTATTTAGGAAAATCCCTGCAGTGATCTAATATCATGGAGTGTTGCCTCAGACTAACATGTAACCCTTTGCTTTTCTCTTTAAAAAATCCAAGTGCACAACCCCAACCACCTCCCAATATACAGCCTAATTCATCATTGTGCGAAGTGAGCTGTGAAGCCTTCGGTTCACTTCGCACATGGTGTTATGCGCCCGCTGATGTCCTGCACGCAGACATCAGCGAGCGTATTAAAAGAATTTCAGTCTTGGCGAGAGCACTCGAGTCTCCACGCTGGGACTGGAATCCCTTTAATGCACTCGCTGATGTCCATATGCAGGACATCAGCGGGCGCACAACACCATTTGCGAAGTGAGCCAAAGGCTTCGCAGTTCACTTCGCACAATGGTGAATTAGGCTGATACTCTATAAAACCTTCTGTACAAACTGCTCAAATTACTTACAGTTAAATAGAAGGACAAGTGGACAAAGAGACAGATATGAGTCTTATTCATGAAGGTTGTGTAAAAATCCAAATTCTCATTAATTCATCACTTCCCCATCTTTCCATTTTCAGCAAACTCTGAGATGTAGCGAACTCGTATCTAACACATGCGATTACCACAGTCGCCACTTTGCATGCACAGGTAATTGGCCTATTCATCAAGTGTGAGTCAGTGTCTGTCCAGCTAGTGAATTCAAGGTGTACTGTGTTGTATTTGCCAGTTTTGCTTCAACAAAAGAAAGTGGCAAAGTATGGGGTTGATCGCAGGGCTGCAACTGTCCAACTGACTATAACACACTACAGAAGAGACGGCTACTGACACCATTGCCTCTTCACTATGGGAATCCTCTGTTTAGAGAATAAGGTATAGAGAATTTGTGCCCATCGAAGAGTAATGTACCAAAGTGATGAGAATTCACTTTGACAGTCATGTGATGAATAAGCTTCACAATGATATGATGGTGGCACCTTTGGATTCCCACGAGAACTTAGATGCAGCATCTACTTGTACATAGTGCGCCACGTATACAAATGATTTCCTTTCAGGAAAGGATGTGGCTGTCTGTGTTAGATACTACATTAAATTTAGTGTTACCTTATTGTAAGCAAAATAGATGTAAAATGAATAAATACATACATACAAAACAGATAGTGTCTCCCCTGAATAGAATATTCTCTGTGGGTTCCAGTAACATTCTAATATGTGTTAAACTCAGCAAAACAAAATACTAATGTTGACTCCACGTTTGACTTGCTCATGGCATTTTTGTTTACAGTATTACATCACATTCTACAATGCAGCATGAGTAATTCCTTTAAGGTCCTTCCACTATAAAGGGTTTACATATTGAATGAAAGAAACAAAATCAATATGATACACATGAGTGGAATTGGGAAGCAAATCTAACTACTCATTCATCACAAGGTAAGGCAGAAAAACAAATGTCGTATAAAATCTATGTGCTCCTTTGGGTTTGCACATTTTGGTATTAAAAAAAAAATATATCAGATAGAAAATCTTGTTACAGCAAAAACATTTTGTTTTAATTTCATCCTAAGTCATCATAAAATGTCATATAAACAAAATGAAAAGAAATAGTCATAAAACAGAAAATAGTAATTACCAAATGCAGAGGTACACAATATTTCTAAAATACATAATACAATTCCCTAAAACTTAACTTCTTAAGGTTGTACTGACACTAGTTTCTGGGCAGTGTGTGCCTGTACAGAGTGGGCTTAAAATAAACTGCTGGGAAGGTGCCCTGATTTTTGTAGTTTTGTAAGTGTATATATTTAACATTTACATTTTGCACATGTGTGATTATTGTTAAACCACTCTTAGGGGTTGTGTCTAGAAAATGTTCAACCCACCACAAAGTCAAAATTGTGACAATATTCCCATAATGAAGTTGCGACTGCAACAGTAGCAGTCTAATACAACCATCTTTAGCTGGCAAATTCATACCTTTACACAACAATTCTGACTTTATCCAATAAGCCCCTAACAGTGTGATATAGCATTAAGGTAAATAATAACCTTGCTGAAAACAGTGTCACAATAAATAAAAGAACACCTGGTTCACTATTCTAAAACACATCACATATTTTAACCTCTTCCAGAAACAAATTACATATCAAAAGAAAAGGCAAGCAAAACATTGTAAATGAAAGATACTGAAAATGAATGAATGAAAATATAAAGGGTAGAATAAGAATAATCATGATGACCACATGCACACGTGTTCCATTATCAACAGGAGTGAATTAATGATCTTACTCGAAATATATAATACTCATTGGGTTCACTGCGAAATATGCACAGTACAGTAAAGGACCTACACTCACTAATCATTAATTAGTTATTTTAAAAAACATCATTTTTTTTAATAATCTTAGCCTCTGTTTTCTGAAGGAAGAGAGTAGTTGTTACCTTGATTTTATCTGTGCAATTCTAATATAGACTATGCTGATTTGAATGAGGGAAGTCTCAGGGCAATGTGCTATCCCTATAGCTGGATGGGCTGTAGGGATCTACAGGTACAATAAGTAATGTAGTAGAGTAGAAAAAATACTGACCTGTGTCTGATAGGATGACAAAGCACTCATCAGACCATACATAGAATATCATGTGCAGTTTTGGGCACCAAGCACAAGAAAAGTGTGGTTGAGATTGAGTGGGTTCAAAGGTGGTCTACTAAATTAATAAAAGGAATGGGCAAAATACAGCACCAAGAGAGATTATCAAAACTGGGCTTATTTAGTCTAGAAAAATGAAAATTAAGGGGTGAACTAATAACCATGTATAAATATATTAGGACTCAGTACAGAGATCTCTCCCATAATCTATTCATACCAAGAACTGTAAGTAGGGGGCATCCTCTACATCCTCCTTTAGAGGAAATAAAGTTTCTGCATCCACATAGAATGGAGTTTTTTACTGTAGGGGCAATGAGGCTATGGAACTTTCTGAAGAAGTTGCCATGGTTAATTCCATTAAAGAATTAAAGAGTTTAAAACTGGTTTGGATGCTTTCCTTCAGCACATGAGCATTACAAGTTATGGGTACTAGATAACGGAAACTGGGATCTTGATCCAGGGAATTATTCTGATTGCCATATCTGGAGTTGGAAATTAATTTTTTTTCCCCCTGATATGAAGATAATTGTCTCTTGCCTCATGGATTTTATTTTGCCTTTCTGTGGATCAACATTGCAAGAAAATAGGCTGAAATGGATGGACTTGTGCCTTTTTTAAGCCTTATAAACTACAGTATGTTACTATGTAAATGTAATATCTCTTCCATGAAAAACAAAGGTGTTCCATGGGTGTGGATGGGCTCAATGGTCCTGTAACTTAGATTAATTGAGCATAGGCATTTATGTAACATTATTTTCTATTTTCAGCATTAATATGCTTTAATTCATTTGTTGTCTAAAATAGAATTTCCACTGTGGGAGAAATGAGATCAATAGAAAGCCACAATACTCTGACTGCAGTTGTAACTATAAGGACGTACATAAGAATAAAGCAGATTCATAAATGTTTTATAACAGGGTGACTTTCCTTTGGGCATTGCTTTGCCTACTCACTATAAATGCAGGCCAAGCAAAAACAGTTTGTGCTTTAGCTGAAATATTGGTTTAATGCAGGAGGATGTTGAGTTTGCAGGTGATAAATCCTAAAACATTAAACTAAAAAATGCTGCTTGTGCAAAAAAGAAATCATATAATATAATCACACATATATATACACCCAGAATAATTCTAATAACTGTTGACTGATATCCTTCTTCTCTTCCCCTTACTTTTCCACTTTCAATAAATGAGATTATTAAATGAGGCTGATAATGGGTTATCATTAAGGCAGCCCGCCCACAGCAGTCACAAATAGAAAAAAGACCAGGAAAGACCAATATCAGGATCATTAACTTTCCATTGTTTTAGGAAAATCATATATACAGTAGCTAGTGTACTTAGTATCTGCGTAGTGGGATGCAACAGATGCTCTACTGCTCTGCCATATGTTACCAGTCATGTCTAGGAGACTGGGAGACGGGGAGGCACGTTTATCAAAGTGGGAATTGTCCCATACAGGCCTCAACTTAGACAATTTTCCACAAATTTGAATATTCAACAAATTCATTCACAGTTTGACATTGTGTCAACCATGTATTTAGAAACCATTTAGTTCCTTTATATATCACTAATGTGACTTTGGTTATTCATCTTGTGTCAAAGTTACAGCTGCCTAACGTGTACTGGTGTGAATGCGCAGATTGAATTGAAAAAATTGAAAGTTTTCCCCAAAAGATCGTTTAGACCTTACTGGCCTAGAACAACTAGTTGACTTTCCAGTGTTCCACCAAATTCCAGACTGTAAATAGAAGCACCCCTATGCACTATCCTTACATATCTGTTTGTAAAACTGCTCATATAAGTAATAGCATTGCTGTTCTCTCTAAATTGAAGTTTGAGCTATACATATATAAAAATGTACCTGTTACCTTTTGGTGCAGAGTTGTAACTAAAATTGGGAAAATAAAGTCAAAAATGTTCTATACTAAAGTACAACAAGTTCACTAAAGTGCTGAACGTTCAAGTAATTATTCATGCGCCTAATGGAAACTTGTCAAAAGTATTACTGTTTTTCTTCTTTGACTGCTAATTACTATTTAGCGTTTTTATAAACACTAGATTGTGTGGGAACTTTACAGCCCCATAAGGGGGAATAACAACGTAAAATATCTAATTTGCAGGCATTTGTAACACATTAATAAAACAAGTTAATATACTTGATATTGCCAGGCCTGTAGCGACACCAGAAATTGCAACACTGATTTGATGAGCACTACATCATAGAAGCTGCTGTAACATGCCAGGGTTTTTGGAAAGTTATGTAGTAACAGAAACACAATTGCTTTGATTCAGTTATATGAGCTATTAGCAGCCAATCAGCAGAGTTTTAACTGTTGTTGTGCAATTAGAATGCAGGTGTTTGATGCAAACATGTCAACGGTTGTTGGACTGGGACAATGTCTGATCATGCGGATTATTTACCTATATTATCCTCATCTATTGGCCCATATAATATTCTCTGGGGTAATTGTCTAATGAATGTAGCAAGGTAAAATTTCTCAAAGAAAGCTTTATCTTCAAAGATGCACCCATCTCACTAACTAAATTCAGTGCACATTATATTTAAATGGTGTAAGATATTAAGCCAGAGACTCAAATTTTGGTTAATAATGTGCACTAAACTCTGCCAATAGCTGGCAAGGATTGGTTATTGTTGGTATTTATTTTTCCCCACTAGGGATTTCCCAGAAGGAGCAAACATTTTCCATAGGGTGCTGGAAGATATATCATCAGTGTAGGCCAATTGAACAATTTTATATTTGAAGAAGATTGAGAATTCCAAAGAGGTTAGGGCCTGAATGAGAAAGTATACAGCAAGAAGGTACTGGTGGGTAGAAGATCCACTAGGTTTTTACCATAGAGACCTAATAGAAAGTGCCAGGAGATTATAGAACATATGGGATTAATTTTACCTCCAGGAAAATACTAGATGTTTTTACTTTAGGTGCAGATAGCTTTAAAAGGTCACGGTTAGGCAGTTGCCCAAACAAAATTTAATAAAGGGGTATTTTCTAGAGACTGGTGGTGTAGTTAAGGATACCCATTTTCTAGGTTAAAGCTTTCACTCAAGATCTACAAATACTGACTTGGATTCATCCTGTGTTCTCCTGAGATTCACTCTACCTGCTGTGCTGTTTACATATCTTTGTTCAACTGTTGTAAGTATTTCATTTTTCAATAAAATCTACATTCAAGTGTTAAAGCCTGACAATGCTCCAAAATCTTTATGCAACTATTTTTCTCCATTTACTCCAGTAGAGCTATTGGTATACTGCATTGGGGAATTACAGTATGTGGAGCTACTGTTGCATTGTATTGGGGCATTATATAGTGCTACTGCTACATTGCATTGGGGCATTATATGGTGCCACTGCCACACTAAATTGGGGCATAATATAGTGGTGATGCTACACTGTATTGAGGCATTATATGGTGCCACTGCCACACTGCATTGGGGCATTATATGGTACTGCTGATAAGCTGCATTGGGGCATTATATAGTTTTGCTGCTACACTGCATTGGGGCATTATATAGTGCCACTGCTACACTGTATTGGGGCATTATATGGTGCCACTGCTACACTGTATTTGGGAATTATTTGGTGTCACTGGCGCACTGTATTGAGGAATTTTACCGGGCTACCACTACAATGTATTGGGACATTTTATGGTGTCATTGCTACACTGTATTTGAGAATTATATACTGTAGTGCCACTTCAGATTCACAAATGTATGGAGATTGCTCCAATTCATCCACGCAACTACTGTAAACTAACACAGTCTAAGCATGCAATAGACTCGACACTCTATTGAGGTATTCATAAGGCACAGCTTGAAGATATCTTCCACATTAAATTTTTAACTTACAATGTACTGTGTGTATAATTTATATATGTAAATACACATTTAAAAAGTATTACTCAGGTTCATTGGTTTTCTGAACTTTGTGATTTCTTTTGCTTTATCTTTTAAGTGCAGTCTACTACTACTTTGGTATTTATCTAGTGTGGTGTTCAGATCCTTGTAGATTTATTTCCATACATATTTTAGATCTATAGAAAAGCAAGCCAGTCACTAGATTAAAGATGCAAGTATTAAGGTTTCCAGGGCAACCATCGTTATTTTATCTGAACCTGCATCATGTTAGCTAACAGACTATGACAACATTTTGACTGAACATATACAGTATAACTTAAGTAGATGCAGTTAATAACAGTGTTTACATTCCTATACTAAATATTTGCAAGTGCAGTCACTTTTGCAGGTTTAATCAGCTCTCTGACTCTGTTGTACAAAATAAAGTCATTTAACTCAAAACCTTTGTGTTTATATGTGTTCCAGCCCCAGGTGCAATGTTAAATTATTCATAGCACAAAATAGCTGGCATTCATTTGGTTTTTACATGAAAAGTCTTAGTAAGCTAACATTAGTCCTATCTTGGCTTTTGTGTGGCCTACAAATTCAGTCACAAAGAATGACAATGGGTTTGCTTGAAATAAGAAGAATAAACACAAAATAAATGGAATCCCCAAGCTTTCCTTTTAGGCTTACCACTTAAAGCTTTAGGGCAAAATTTATGAAAGTTGGAAAGGTCTTTCCTACTTTACTGAGAGAAATTTCATTTTGTTCTCCCGAGATTTCTTTCAAGACCTAGGGTTTTCCATGGAAAAGTAGCCATACTTTACATTAGTAGCAAGGGCTTCCTTTCCATAGAAAATATTGAAAAATCGGGATCGAACACTCGATCCCGAAATCTCAAAAGAAATCATGTGAGAACAAAACAAAATTTCTCTTGGTAAAATTAATACATTTCGCCCTAATTAATATCTAAAACAGATACAAAGTTAACCACTCATTTCCCTAAGGATGCCAGAACCTTACTTGCAGCTTCACGGAAAAAACAAGAACTAAATAAGGAGGTAATAATTGAAAAAATTAACTGGATCAAAGCAATCAGAATGATTGTATATCATCTTAAACATAAAAGCCTATGAGGGGAGAAATGCTCTGGCTTCCTTGGATGATTTATATATCATAGACCAATGCATCATCCATTTACCTTTCCAAACACTAATAGATAATATAAATTGGAAGATTGTTATTATGTGGTTATACTGTATATTGAAATGTAATGTCATCTACTTTGACTACTACGTCAGGAATGTATAAGCCATTTATTCAGCTTTATGTAATTTAAGGTTAAAATTTTGCTTATTGCATGTGAATACAAAACTTAATAAAATGACAAATTTTTTAAAAAATGAGAAGCATAGGTCCTCAGATACATTATCATTTATCTGGACCCTGGGAAAAGAAACTTTCCATCTATGAATCTGTCTGTCTGTCTTTCAATCTATTCATGTCTGTCTCTATCTAAAGTTCTTTACAGAAAAATAAATATAATTGTATTATAACTTGCTTTTTAATATCTATCCCATAGTTTACCCAATGAAATGTACAGTTTCTAAATGAAAACAAAGCAAACATATACCAAAGTACAATTCTCATTACATTTTATTAAAGCTTTTCAGGCACTAGAGGATGGTTAAGTGAAACAGTATGTTACTTGGCAAGAGATTCCTTGGTTTATTACTCAGCTAATGCTTTGCGTGCTGTTAATATGGTTGTACAAACCCAATCTCTCTTGGATATCGGGCACATTAATCAAAATTGTATTTAAAAACAAATGACAACAACAAATAAAATCACAAAATGTATATGAAATAGAAGATTTTTTGCAATGATAAGTTCTAGAGGATATGGTTATCTAAGGATAAATAAATTCTCTGTTAGGATTTCTATTACTGCATGAATGTTAGCTTCTTAACCAACAAAAAGCAAAATTGATTTTCAGTCCCATAAGGAAGTACAGATTCATACATATTAAAAAACTCAGTTATTTGGATTGATCTGATTGCCTTAATTTTTCTCATCTCTCTTACTCTTCTACTGAAACAAATTCAGGCCAACTTTGCAAGCATTGTTTTAAATCTAATCAGAATTTGAGTCATAGAAGACATTTGATTAGATACTTAATCCCGGCCAAAGAGCCATACATAAAGCTGTATTATTGCCAGCAGGAATATGGAAGTATTCTCTTGAGCACCTGAAATGTATTCCTCCCACAGGTATAGGACTACATGAGTCACAGCAGTCATGGTAGCATCTGGTCTTGCACTTCCTGTTCTGGTATAGAGCTGTTCTACATACTGCTTTTTGTTTTGGTGGGGCACTGATGAGGTAGGGAGCCATTAATAGTTGAATTTAATATTTTAGAATCTAAAGATAATGGCTTTTTTCACTTTCTACAACATTTTAGATTATTTTCAGTCATAAATACAATCATTTACTTATGACAATATCACTTTGAGGGGTTATTGGCAAAATCCAACTTGTTGCATAAAGGTGTGAGTTCGCCAGTTAAAGACAGTCGCAGTCACATTTTAGAATGAAAATATTGTCACAGTCATAACTTTAAATTTGTCACGGTCACGACTTTACAATGGGAAAATTGTCACAGTCGTTGATTTGCTATGGGAATTCACTGTTTGAGAATTTGTCAGTCAAATTCTCACTTTAGTCCATAACCCTCTGACACTCTACTGTATAATCAGATTATAACAGCATTGTAATCCCAGAGTGTGCTTACCTGTGGAACAATCTGTCCCTGTCCAGCGTGGTTCACAGCTGCAGACACCACTTTCCAAAATAAATGTTCCGTGCCCAGAACATTGTTCCTGACATAAAGCGAGAACTGCCTCACAATTTACTCCTCCCCATCCAGCAGAACAGTGACATTCTCCTTGCACGCATACTCCATGACCTGAACACAAGGGATCAATGCAGTCCTCTGGAGAACAAAGAAAATATATCATGTAGTTTTTCTCAAGTTTCTCTATGAAAATCTGCCAAAGTAAGCAGAGCAGTCAAAAATAAGTGGCTTAGAAAGAAACTAACATAACTTTATATAATCATATGTATTCATGAGCTTGACTCTCAGCAGATACATAAAATTACAAGCACAGATAAAACCCTAAAATTATGTAAATTCCACAAACCTTCTTCACAAATCTCCCCTTTGTATCCAGGGACACAAATACACACTCCCATAATGCATGTTCCATGACCAAAGCAGGTAGGGTCAATGCACTGCTCCTCAGGAACATCACACTCTGCTCCTTTCCACCCATTCCGACAAACGCAGTGTCCCTTTTCATATTCTCCATTACCGCTGCACAGCACAGGACAGGAATCTGCAAAGATAATTAAGAAAAATGTTAGCGTTAACTAATTGATTTTTCTAGGCAACTTTGATAAGATTGTTTGTTCACTCTCTATCACTGGCTACCTTCTATCTGTGACGGAACATTTCATATAATAAAATAATTTGAATCATGTTCATTATTCATAAGTTATTTCCATCCCCAATGCATTCTCTTCTAAACTTTTTTTATATTTATAAATGGTACCCTTAGTAGGAATTAAAGTTTGACTCTGATAGACAAGAAGAGAAAATAGAATGTCCTGTGGTTATAGCATGTCATTAAAGTCTAACTAAGAAATGCCTAATTTCTATTCATGCCAACTCACTAAAACCTTGAAAAAGTAAGTCCCTCTCCCAGTGGCTCAGATAACGAATTTGGACTTTAAGCTCTATTTGACTGATTCCAACACTTTACTTGTGCATTATCCCCATATCATATAGATATGATATAAAAAGGAAATATGGTTGCACTTTAGAAAGGAATTTGAATTGTTTCTTCTTAAGCTCATGTAAATTGCAACTTGTGAATCCTTCAGGGGAAATGTAGGAGGAAAAATTGTCAAGTAAATGGAATAAATTTGCAATGATTAAAATGAAAAACAGAATGCCATGAAAAAAGAAATAAAACAAGCATACATTAGTTATCCCATAATGTTATTTTATTTACAATTCATCTCTGTTTCCCCAAACCCTACACTTCTTTATCACCAAAATGGCTGCAATCAATAAATATGAAAACAACCATAAAGCAATACGATTCATGAATTTAATTACAAAGATAACATTTTAGCAAGTGCTTTACACTTAATAAAAATTAATTTGCACTTAAAAATTTTGCTGCTCAATTTTTTTATTCTCTTTATTTACTCTTCTCAAAACGTAGGTCCTCCATTTCATTTATCAATCTAGTTCCCTTTCCATCTACAGGGAATACTGTAATGGTGCCCAGAATTTGATTGTATATTCAAGATGAGGCATTAACAATAACTTGCAGGGCAGCCAACATTGGGGTACAGGGGGTACTGCTGTGGGGTTCCCTACCAGCTCAGCAAACAAAGGGCATCCAGAAAGACAGATGTATGTGTGCTTCAGAGTATTGTCCAATTAAACTGATGTCCTAAAGGGGAAATGAGCAATGTAACTGGGAATTTTTGTAGTGTAAATGAGGCTGTGAAATCATTATGGAGGCCACATTTATCAGGGGGTGGGGTGGGGCTTGATTTCTGATAGCAGCCATGATAAGTTGTATAGTGGCAAACTGTTCTCTTTTCTTTACTAAATTATTCTTATGGTATCAGAAAGACTCTTTATAGCTTTAAAAACAACAAATTTACTTTTAATGTAATTACTGCGTATGGTACATGGGCATTTAAAAAGACATATTTTAAACCATGCAGGATTTCAGTGAAATAGATTCCTAATGAGTGTGGGAGCTGAGTAGTATGTTCTGCATAGAAATGACTTACATGGAATCAATAAATATAAAATCAAAATCTCTACCCACTAGCAGTTAACATAGCTAAACCACGTGCTTACACAACAGCTCCAAAAAGTATGTAGGTATGCACACATAATGTATTTCATTGTGGGTGGTACAAAATTCTTGGGTGTGGGACAACACATCACCATTAATGGTATAGAAGAAGTAGTAGAACTGCACACACGCACAAAGTATCTGGGGTCTAAATACCCCTTTTTTAATGGACCATAGGTGTAACATGCAAGAGCAACATTTTTTTTTTTTGGGGGTTGGGTGATGTTTCTTCTACTTGACTTACTCACTCTGTCTCAATTACAGCTCAGACCTCCGACTTGCCCAGGACCTCAAATGAATAATGATTGTATTTAAATATTATAATGGATGCCAATAGGAGAAAGGATGTACTGTGATTTTTATATAACAAGAAGCATCATTCTGACTTGTAAACGATCAGGTTTTTGCTAAAATATTCCTTAATGAATAAATAAAGTAATGGAATTAAAGAGATTTTATCTTTTGGTATCCTTTTCCAATTATTACCTGATTCCTTTGCACTCTTACACTTCTTGGTTAATAAAATAGATTCTGTGAAATAAAGTATTGTCTGCCACTCCCCATTATTTAATATTATTTCAGCATTATTAACCTGCCGACTACAAACAAAAGATGTCTTCACCTAAGATGACATGCCAGCAATTAGAGTAATTAGTAAGACGTATCTTTGATGCACATTCTCTTTGCCATTAGTTTAATTGATTTTTTTTTTCTCTTACTGTACTGGCAGTGCATTCGTGACCTTATAAAGGGAGCATTGCTTCCAAAGCAAACCAAAAAAGCCCTCGTTTCTTGCATTTTCAACTAATTTCTCCTAAATTACTTTTTAATGTAGATAAATAAATCAAAGATATTGATGAATTAACATTTACAGCCATTTAGTGGTCAAAAATGACTCCATTCCTTAGAAAATAATTGAGGTGTTCGTTGTGATAAAAGGCAGCATTCTGAATTAGAAAATAAACTCAAAGCAAAATGAAAGTGAATAACGAGAGAAAGCATACTTTGAAAAAGCCTATTTAATCTTCAGTTTTAGAGCTAAAACTGTATATTCCCAATAGTCAGGGTGTATAACTGATCTATCATCATCATTAAAGGACATGTGAATGAATAAGAGAAATTCAAGCAAAAGTGGTATCACACTTGTACTAATTATGAATACAAATGAAAAAATATATTTTTACTGTTTGTAATTATTTAGTCTAAATCAGTAATTTCTCTAATATATCATTAATAGTTTTATAGAATAATATGGCGGTTACCTTTGAAATTATTAATATTTTTCTGTAAACTATTGCTTACAAACCTTCAACCAGAATGTAAACTGTTGTGCTTTTTTATTATTTTTATCAAGGTGTCTGAAGAACGATAGTAAAGTCTATGGACAAACGTTATTAAAGTCGAAAAGACCAAAATCAGTCTTTTCGAGTTTATACCTTGAGATCTCGAGTTGATTCCGCGAGATTATCTCTCAAGTTTTCTCTAATGTAAAGTATGGTTATCTTTCCATCAAAAAATCTGATCGAAAAACTTGATCAATAATCTTGTGCTATCAACTCGAGATCTCATGGGAGTAAAACTCGAAAACATGAAATCGAGTCTTTTCAAGTTGATTAAATTTTATCCAAATGAAATAAATGTTGGAGTAAAAAAAATTATTCCAAGAAGCTAACAGTAACAGCCACAAAGTAATAATTACATATTTAAAAATGTTTGGCCTTGCAATTATTTTGTGCTTTAAATTACTGTAATCGTTTCAACAATCTGAAAAAAAAAATCTAGCAAGGAATGAGATACTGAAAAGATCTTTAAGGTGACACCAATCATGCAATTTATTTAAATAAATAGAGGCATTTTTGTTAAAAAAAAAAAAAAAGGAAAATTTTAATTGGAATTTTGCAACTTACACAAATTTATTTAATTAAAATCAAGAAAATCTGTCACACATGGAGCTTTGCATGTCAATAGTAGAGTTTCTGACACCCTGAAGAGACAAATCAAGTGTAGTTGATACCTTTTATTGGCTATCTGAATAGATGGTAAATGCAAGCTTTTGAGACAACTTAGGTCTCTTCAGGAAACCACTGAAGGGCTGTGAACTCTCTAGATTAGGTGCGAAAGAACAAAACAAGGTACTAGACATACCTGAGGTTAAAGGGTGAAATTTATTAAACTCAGAAAGACCACTCTCAGTCTTTCCGAGTTTAACTTGTGAAATCTCCCAGTGTTCCTGCAAGATTACTGCGCGAGTTTTTCAATTTTTCAATCTCAAGTTTTTCAATCTCCTGTTTTTTAATTTGTCAATGGAAAGGTAGCCAATGTGTAGTATGGTTATCTTATTATAGAAAACTCGAGATAAAAAAACTTGAGATAGAAAAAATCTTAAAACTCGTGCTGTAATCTGGCAGGAGCACTGTGATATCTCACACAATAATAAATTTCGCCCATACAGTATATGAGTGCAGATTCCCGGTAACTGGGGGAATTTTTAAAACTAAATAGAAATATTGTATTCAGACCTCCCTGGAAGAACTAATGTCATAAAGCATATTATTGTCACATGTCCTCTGTTGGAATACATTTGAAAACTTGCATATCAGATGCTCTCAGACAAGAAATAATACATACATAAAATGTTAGAACTGGGGGTAAAAAAAGAAATCATAATTTGAATGGTTTAGCCATATTTTGTTTATCTTTAAACCAGAACGGACACTCATATTTTATAATGATTTAGAAAATTAAATGAGGTGTCCACATTTGATGCATAACCAATACCAAAAGAAGAAAAGTTAATAAAGAGGTTGGGCCATGCTTGCTAAATAACTAGGGGGTTATTCAGCAAGCTCCGAAGTGAGGCGCGTAGTGTTCGCCTCACTTCGGAAAGACTGACATGCGCATGCTAATGTCCTGCATGCGGACATCAGCATGCGCATTAAAGGGATTCCCCTCCCGGCGAGGAGACTCGAGTGCTCTCGCCGGGAGGGGAATCCCTTTAATGCGCATACTGATGTCCGCGTTCAGGACATCAGCATGCGCATGTCACTTGTTCCAAAGTGAGGCGAACACTACGCACCTCACTTCGGAGCTTTCTGAATTCCCCCCCTAGTCTTTACTTAACAAAATGCCATTTACCCAATATTTCTGGAACACAATTGGTAGGGGAGAAATAAATCTCAAATGAACAAGTTATTGTTATTCAAAATTGACCGACCCTTATCTAAAAAGCAATTCAGGGATTTCTGGGCTTTGCTCAGCATTACAAAAGATTGAACATAATTTTGCCTTAGCTAAAGTTGCCTCAGGAGTCCAAACGTTTTAAGATAAAATGGAATCTTGAGACAAAAAGGGCTTTCTAGGGGTTAAAAATATTTTCCTGGGCATCTATACTGTCGAATACTCTAAATTTTACCAAATAGTCAATTAGTCTGATGTATACTAGGGGCAGTATTGTCACAGCTGTAAAAAGGGGAGAGCACCCTTATACAGAGCATATATAATAAAATGTCAAGACATTAATTAATTTTGCAAGTGACTATTACAGCTTGAAATGGCAGATTTTAAATTATCATTCATAGTCACAACAGCTTCTACTCCAGTGTCCTAATAACAAACTCTTGTAGCTTATCTTTAATGAATCATGTGCAAATTGGTTATTAAAAAAAACAAAAAACCTTCATAATTTTAACGCAGTTGAAAAGTGTTATTGTTTTAAATGTAGTAAATAATTTGCACTCTATTGAGCTTGTTTAAGAAATATGTAAGTCAACTGTTGTTTTTCAAAATGAAGACCATTCCATGTATTGAAAAAAAGAGGGGAAATAGGATCGAACCACATTATGGGGGTGATTAAAAAACTGAGATAATGGTAAATATCTGCAAAGCTATACTCAAAAATATAACTCATGACTCTGTCAATCTATTACTATACTTTCTGGATAACATTACCAGTGTTACCTTTCTAAGTTATTTTGGATCAAAAATACACTGAAGAGGTTTTAGGAGGTAAAGTTCACCCTTGGAGACACACAATATCACCTAGGCCCTGGCCTATTTAGTAAGAAGTGAAAGAAAAAAATCTGATCTTTAAAGGGATAACAGACAACATTATAAATAAAGCATCAGACCAGACTTCAGTTTTTGTGCTATACTAAAGGGAAACTGCATCACATTGTAAACTGTGCTTAACAAATAAAAAATTTAAATATATGTTAAAAAATTTGAAAAGAATCTTTGTCATTATTCAAGCCACATTCTTGAAAGCACTTATGCTGTTGAGACAAATATAGTCCTCAAGTAAATAAACTATTAAATAAAATGAGATCAGTGATGGATACCTCTTGAACAATCGGGACCAAGGAATCCTGGGAAACAGTGACAGTGGCCTGATATGCACTCTCCATTGCCATTGCAGTTAGTTGAACAATCGTCCATCATCTCTGAGAGATAACAAAGCAAGATACATGTGACAGAGTTAAAAAAAATTGAATTCAAATACACTAATATGACTCAATTTCAGGTAATTTGCTTTAAATTTCCCTCTTCAGCAAAATAATCATTTCAACTTTTTATTCTTCTACATGCTGTAGAGTTGTTTCTTGAATTTTTGAAAGTATCAATATCAATGCCATTTTTTTAAATCACAAAACTTCTTTAAAAACGTTTTTAAATTGAGCAAATGTACTCTTGTCTTCATCAGTAGGTGTACAAATACATTTTGGAACCATTTACTATTTAGTGACTCTCACACTTACTGTTTCCTCATGAATGTTATATTGAAACCCACTGCTTGAGTGTTACCTTTTTATGCCTCACATCTTTACCCTCTGCAGGTTCTGTGACTTTCTACCTACACAATATTGTATAATATGAGTGTACCTTACAGATGACAACATCAAAGTACTTGACCCTATTTTTATCAGGTCATATGTCAAATACTTTAATAACCCGCTGCTTGGTCTTTCACTCGATCAACTATAATGTTCATAACCAGTCTAAACCACCATACCAGATATTTGGTATTAACTACATTTTGTAAAATTTGTAACCTGTGAAGCCATTTACAATCCTATTTATCAATACAGATCTACTTTTGTCTGAAAATTCATGGTCTCCTGTGTTCCTCTTCCCTTATATCTTCTTCTAGTGTATGAAGCCTTACATGACTCCACCAAATCACTTATGCTCAACCCACTAGCCTCTACAATTAACATGTAAATTGCTTAGGCCAAGATTCTACCCCTCAGATACATTAAATAAATTAAATTCTCAAGTATCACTTGTCCACCTAACCCTGTAGATTAGGAGCTTGCAATATAGCTCACAATAGAAAGGCCTATTGTCTCAGTTTGTTTGTTTGAATTATTTGTATTGCCTAATCTAAATATTGGTGTTTCATAAATAAAATGTAATAATAGTGTTAAACATAACATTTGCAACAGGGCTGTACAATTCAGCAATACAAGTACAATAGAGACATGGGAAAAGTGCATTAAATAATACAAGTAAACTATCACAAAGATAAGTGCTAGGTTGCGGTTGGCACAAGAGGTTGGAGGTTATCTCAATGCTTTAGAGGTTGTAACTCCCCAGGCACCTTATACCACCTTATACACACATGGTGTGAATGTAATATAGCACAAACATATTGGGAAAAGATAACAAATTTACTAAATAAAGTCTTTCAAATCGAAACTGAGAGAGACCCAATAATGGCATTCCTACTAGGCACTAAAATAGAGGTACTATACTCAAAAGAGGAGCAGAAGCTGATGTCCCATATTTTGACAGCAGTAAAAACAATACTTGCTGCACACTGGAAAAAAAACACATACTTTCCGGACATTTCCTTGATCATCCCAAAAGTTAATTGGATAAAGGTAATGGAATTAATTAGAGCTAAAATGTATGATACTAGCTATGAAGAAGAATTGCTATGGCTACCCTGGAACCGTTTCTTAGAAACATATAAAAACACTGTAAGCCACTTTATCTACTCCCCCTCTTATTTCTTATCTACCCTTCTTAGTAATCAATGTTAGATTTTTCATCTATGCAAGAAGTTATACTTAAACATGTGATGCTATATTTAAACTAGTGACTTTCTGTCACTTCAAATTGTTCCATTGAAATTAAAAATGCACCACAGAAACGATTGTATATTAATTGTTTATTGACATCAATAAAAAAACTTTAAATAACAAAAAAAACATAGCTATTGCAAATCCAGCTCTTTTATGTAAATAGTACGCAAATGCTGTGTCTAAAACCAAATTGACTTTGGGTGTCAACAGGTTTCTTATTTCAGCTGTGAAAATTTGTAAGAATTATTTTGTAAGTTTAACTTCCAGTATGTCTATATGTCCCTCTTTAACAGTCTAAATTCTTCGCAACAACAATAGCAGGTGACCTATTTATTGTTTCCTGACAGGATATTCTCAAACATAAATTCTCAAATCAAATAAATTAGTGTAAATATGTGCAGCTGGTAAGTACTAACCTCTTTTCAGGAGATATTACCACCATTACCACCAACTTAATTCTTATAGTACTATAGTTTCTCATGAATTCTGTAGCCAAACCTTTAAAACCTATGATCCAAGAAATGGTACATTCACAGTAGTAAAATGAGAATGAAAACCACTATATAAAGTGTATTTAAAGCAAAGTACATTGAGATGGTTGATTAGAAATAGTGATACGGTTTAAGTGCAGTGTTTGATTAAAGGGCAAATATATCAACCAGTTACAGATATTGAAATTAATGTAGTGTACATTAAGTTATGAATTTTATTGTTGAGTAAAACAAGGGTACTTCTATTATATATTTGTCCATTTTCCATACCACTGGTTAAATGAAGTGTATCAGTGACATTTAGAGAAGAAACAGTTTGGTAACTCCATCTGGTATTTAGAAAAAAAATAAATTGTTTATTTATGATTTAATTATTATGATTGCTATATTTTAAAGTGTGAGACCTCCACTAAACATTATGTTATTAATGAGACATTAAACCATAGCCACAGAATTAGTTTTTTTAACCATATATTTTATTAATTAACACAGTTGATTCATATATTCTAAGCTTTGTAATATAGTTTATTGTAGAGACAACTGAAAACGGACATAGGTCATCAGTCAGTTAAAATTATGTTGGATTTAAACTGAAGGTGATAAAAAGTCTGAATTAAAACACAACTTTTCATCAAGTTTGCGGATGACACGACGGTGCTGGGTCTCATCAGTAACAATGATGAGACCCACTACAGGAGCGAGGTGAATAAACTAGCCTCTTGGTGCAGTTTATACAACCTCACTTTAAATACTGACAAAACTAAGGAAATTGTAGTGGACTTCAGAAAAAACCACCCACAACATGCCCCTTTATCCAAAAATGGAGCTGCTGCGAAAAGAGTGACTAACACCAAGTTCTTGGATGTACATGTCATTGAAGATCTATCCTGGTCCATCAATACATCATCGCTAGCCAAGAAAGCCCATCAATGCCTTTACTTTCTTCGTAAACTAAGGAGAGCAAGAGCTTCTACATCAATCATGACCACATTCTACAGAGGAGCCTTTGAGAGTATCTTGACTAACTGCTTCACTGTGTGGTACATGGCCTGAGCAGCATCCAAACAGAAATCTCTGCAAAGCATTGTGAGAACGGCTGAGAAAATCATTGGCACCTCTCTTCCC
>WMED01000238.1:1077-39585 GCA_019650415.1 Pipa parva
TGAACTCTTTAGTGGTATTAGTTTTTTTCTATTATTATTATTAAGGGCCCTGGCCTAATGAGTGACTAGAACTGACAGAAAGCGGTGGGATGGATATGGCCTTATGAATCTATTTTGTTAGACCATACCCACTTAAAATAGCCCATTCATCAAAGTGCGAATTCAACAGCCATAGTGAGTTTGCATCATTTTGTGTCTCTACACTCCAAGAAATACTACTCCTTCCTTAGCAAAGAAGTGAACTGCATTGAAACACCATTTCACTCGTAGTCAGTCGAATGGTAGTGGATGCATAATGATGAGAAATTGATCAAGCGACGTGAAGTGATGTCATTTTCACATGATTACCATGAATATATTTAATAGGCAGGATTGATTATGAGGAAGGACATTGTTACATTTTGGTGCCCACCATTGTTGCTGTATTAAAGTCTCCTGCATTACAACAAGTGCTATTTACATCACTTTCTATGCAACACTATCCCTAAGTTGTGCTGCTACTTGGTTGCTATATTTTCTTTATATTTTGAGTCTATAATCACCTTGCACCAAAGAGGAGGAGCCCTGGCATCAAACCCACTGTATTCAGAACTGTGCACCTTGGCTAGCTGCCAAATCGACACAGTTTTACGCTTGATAAATAGTTTAATTGCATATGCATTCGCATTGTGTAAATAAACGATCGTTGTAAGGTGTCAGATTGGTACAAAATGTGCCACATTGCAGAAGATAACCTATTTTGCTGAATGCACAAAGTTTAGAGAATTGTCAAATGGACTCAAATTTTGACACCTACATGACTGTTCATTCTTTACTGAATAAGCCCCAAAAGTCTAGAAGCCTATGACAGCTGTTGATGGAGGGATAGTACAGAATGATAGTACAATCATAGCACATATTTTGACAGCAATTCAAGGATTGAAAATATTCCATAATTCAACAGTGTAAACATAACAGATTAACAAAACCTGTATAAAAGAGCTTTAACAGAATCTTGTACTTTGAGTATGGTGTAAACTTAAACACAGGAGATTAAGGGCCTCACTGATTAAAGTCTGAATTCACCTCGCTACAATTCGAGTCACATTGCCAAAATAACCATGATTTCACTTCTCATCATTGACTAAGTGGAGAATACACTTGTCAAACAGGCAGACAGTGGTGATTGCTGTCACACGCATATTGCGGTGTAGTCAGATAGAAGTAGGATGAGAAGTCATGCGGAGTGAGGTGAATTTGACAAGTGAAGGACAGTGACATCAGTCTTATCATATCCAACTAACTGTATCTATTTCTATGTTACTGTGTCCCTAGGTCATGATGTCACTTAGTTGCAGTCGCCATTGTCACTTTTGAAGAAATAGTGGCTTTATGCAACACTGGAACCCTGCCGTCAATCCCTCAATTTGCCAATCTGAAGTGGCGAAGTCAAACTGGTGAATTCGAAGCAGTTCACCTAGTTGCATTCGCACCACTCTGCTTTTTGGTTAGTAGTCAAAGTACCTGTGCTGCGCACACAAAATGATGCAAAGAGCTCCATAAGTTTGCAACTCATGTAGTCGCCTAAGTTGGTCACATATTCATCACTTTGCAGAGTTCAGTTAATAAGTGAACATGGGGAAGGGGAGAATAGACATGAATTCAGAGCTCTATGCAACTATTGGGACTTCAATCAATAAGACCGTTTATGTATTGTAATTTATCAGTTTTATGTTAAGTAGCAGTAAGGCATTTCATTCATATCCACAAAATGGGCACAGTTGATGAGACCTGAGGCCAGGACAAACACTGATCTATAATATAACTGAGGGCATCCTTAGCAGCATCACAGCTCCTGCCTAGTATTTACTTATGTGATCTGTCTATCTTGTTGCCCACAGTTTGTCAGCTGATGTAGGATGCAAGATAAGGCTAAAATAACATTCAGTACTGGGATGACTTGTTTATCACACACAGGATGAGGAAGCTTAAATCTTGTGTTGACTCTAGTTGCGGGTGCCGTGCTCTACTGGTGTGTAAATACTACCCATGGGCACCTTGCGTTTGTGACATGCACAGTCACAGTATTGCATCACGTACAAGGTAACTCTCTAGAAACTATTTAAAGTCCTGTAGCACTGTGTCCGGCGCTTGTTTATAGGACTCATTAGATGTACCTGGGTGTGATTCCTTCTCTGTCTGATTTACCATGTATGTGACCTTGGCCTGTTTCCCAGTTCTGCCTGTTTGCCTCCTGTCTGACCTTTCACTCTGATCTCTGACTCTTCTCCTGTGCCGCCTGCCTTGACCATAGCTATTCCTCTGACTACTCTTCTTATCTCAAGTTACGTATTCTACCACCAGTGGACAGTAAATCTTAGGGGTTGCGACCTGAGCATAGCACCACGGCAAAGTCCATACCTCCTTGTGGAGGGACAGGGTGAAGACCGGGTGTGTCTTAAACTCCACGCCTTGGGGTTAGCTAGCGCCAAGTCTACTGTGGTTCTGGTTCCTGCTGCCACCTCCTTCTCCTCCTTCTGTATTTCTGGCCCACCTGTGACAGCATACTTGAAAGAATTAGAGAAAATAACTGCCTAGCCCCGCCTTGCCTGCAAGGTTCAAATAGGCAGATTGCTCTGTCAGTTAGTAGTGTTACAGTCAGCAGCTAAGTGAAAGTACTGGGCAACAGAGAGAAAAGGAAGTTTTAAGATGAGTGGGACTACTCTTTTTATATCAAAATATATAATGATGTTTAAAGCATCATCTGTTTATTTAACCATTTAGTACATAATTTGGAATGTTTAGTTTAGCCTAAATGATTTTGGATACCATCCTTCAGATCTCCTTTAAACATGGTCACCTGACACCCATCTAAAACCGTTTCTAGCATCTGATTTGAAGCAAAATTATTTTATCTATCCTCCTAATTATACTATAGAATCACACACAATAGGGGTAGGCAAATTGTGGCTCCCGAGCCGCATATGGCTCTTCAGTTGCCTTGTTGTGGCTCTGAGTGCATCTCCCTAGCCCTGCCCATGACATCTGATGCTTCTTCTCATAGGACATTGGCAGGACATGTGATCAGGAGTGTGTGCTCCTCCCCCTTTGTGGCTCCTTAAAAAAAATTTCCTGAGTGTAGGAGGGAGCAAAATGGCTCCCACCTCTGCAAAGTTTGCTGACCCCTAACCTACAACTACCAGCTGTCCAAGCCTTCAACATTGCAACCATTCCCACACTTATGGCTTCCCATTCTGAAACTTACACATTCACATGAAAAAATTTTTGGGTGCTCAAACCTAGGTTTTGTCTTTTTTTCTTCTTTGGCTCTTTACCACTCTAGTTGCAATAGCAAGTTGGTGGGAGACTTCATCTTACCCCCTTCAGCAGCAGCAGTTCTTCTTCATTCGGCTGTGGCTGCCATTGTGCACAGCTGAATGAGGAAGTGAGACAAGGGAGCGCTGATCACATGCGCTTCCGGTCACCTATTGGCTCATGTGACTGATTGGGTCACATGAGCCCTCCTCAGACCATGGAGGGAGTCCGACAGGACTCCCTCCTTGGTAATTGCAGAGCTTTCCACAGCACAACTGACCAGTATGCCACGGCACACTGGTTGAAAAACACTGATATTGAGGATGGCGAAAACCCATTATTCTCTATAGGACATGGTTGTACAAATTTTTCTTTATTCTCTGAGAGGTTATGTGAATTTCCTATAATGCTTTATAATGCTATTATGGATGAAAAAAAGTTGGCGATATTGAAAATAATCGCAATCGAAGAAGCACTCCATTGAAGGCAATTTAAAATGCGGTTGATTTAATACAGTAACAATTTTAGATAACAATCATTTTTGGTCATGAAAAATTTGTTGCCAATTCATAAATGAGTTGCAATCAAAAGTCACCACTAAAATTATCACTGAAAAATGCATCAAAAAGCGGTTACTAAAATTTCTTTCTTTCACACTCAGTTGTTGTTGTTTTGCAAAATACTATAGCTAATTGTGCTCCATACAGACATATGGTAGCAGAGTATAGTATATAAATGAATGAAGCAAAATTCATTTGCTTTAGTAATGTACGTTTGTGATGGCACACCTGCACGCAGAACCAGGAGCACAGTTTTTGCAAGTGTTGGCAGCAGCAGTGTAGGGCAGACAGTCTACAACGCAAATGCCCTTAAGTTCATAGCATAAGTAGCTCAAGGTATCTTTAGAATATGCAACAACCCTAATTAAAAGAGAACTGTACATAATTTCAGCAGTAAAATACACTTGTTGCAGCTACGACTGTTTTCAGGCGCACACGATTTAATTTCATAAAGTGGTATCTGCTATATTGTATCGGCTAAATCAGAGTAGTTGTAGTAAAATTACAACTTCGACTAGGTTTTTAACTGGAAAAAAAGTAGCAGATTTTAGTAGGTATCAGGTGAGAACAATCTCATTGGAAGATCATCTACAAAGACTGAAGTAGTAGTTCTAGCTTTTGTGTGTGTGTGGCAGTTTGACAAATTTGGATCACTATGTACTTTAAGTGTTTTTTATAGTGCATTTGTGTATTTAAATATTGTGGTCCTGCCTTACAGCTTTTTCTGTGCCAAGTTTCAGTGTGAACAGAAGGACATTACTACCACCAAACCTGCCCACTTCCTTTTAACTTTTGCTTTATAGTTTTTCTTTTCCCATTCTGCTCTAATGTTGTCCTCTTGGGCTGGGGTTGACTGGTATGCCATTTTACAGCATCTAAACCAATTACAGGAACTAGGGTGGGTTGGCATTGCAGCCCATGTACATTAAAAAAGCCTTGTAGGGCTAAAACTTATTATATGTTTTCCTTTACCCTTACATTACTGGCAATAGGATTAATGCAGCAGAAGTAAAAATATTGAATTTTGTCATCCAATGGCTGTAATGACACCTAAGCACTTCAGTTAATTTCACAATGCGAAATGGAAGCTTTTTGCAGTTTAGGTGCAAAAACTGTCATTTAGACTTGCCAGTTGTAATAAATGCTTATGTAATAACAGTCTGACAAGCTTTTCCTGAAAGCTATGTTTAAAAAAAGACCGCCAGGAAGATGCTAATTGCTACATTTTAAATAATAGTAAATAAGATCTATTTTCTGCAATGAGTAGACTGTCAAGTAACATCTTTAGTATAAGTTTAGTAGAGTGAATTATTTTTTAGGTAAAATGTTATCAACATGCTTTACAAGTTCATTTCTGTCTATTGCAAATTTGCTTAAGTAGAGAATGGAATTGTCTTGTAATGTGTGAATAATACAGTGTTACAAATGAGATCTTGATGTATTTTTCCTTTGTACTTACCGGCAATAGTGTGAATGCTCCCTCGGCGTTCACATCACTTCCTATGTGGTTTCATTTTAGGCGTGACGTAACATACGCTGGCTAAAGTGCATCACACAGCGTTCTGGACACAGCGTATGCGCATCATAGTGTGTCCGGAACTAGGTAAGTACTATCGGCTTGCGTTGAGCCATATTTTTTTTTTCACACTAGCGTATTATGCGCTGCACATAATACTCTAGTGTGAACCTAGCCTCAAAGTGAACTTTTGCTTCACCAGGTTTTACTTCTTCTCAGGTACTCTCTGGAAAGACTCTCCTATGTCATATTGATATTTGACATTTTGTGGTGGGAAAACTTTGAAAGTTTGTAAAGAACCCTAAAAATGGAAAAAAGACAAGAAGTAGAACATGTTGAAAAGTGTTTTTTAGCTTTTTGTAAATATTGCCCCTATGTGTTATGAATTTGAGACTCTCAGGACAGTCACTGAGTTGCTCAGATTTGGGCCAGGTGATTTAAACGCAAAACTTTCCAGGTGATTTTATGTTGTTGGCTTCTGTGCTTTACATATGTCAGAGGAGCAAAGATTAAGGGGATTATTCACTAAAGTTCAAATTGTTGCGTATAGGTGTGAATTTGCCAGATAAAGACAATTGCAATAGGCTGCTTCTGTCGCAGTCGCATCTTTATAATGAGAATATTGCCGCAACTTTAATATGGGAAAAGTGTCGCAATCTTAACATTAAAAAAAATTGTCGTGACTTTACAATGGGGAAATTGTCATGGATTTGCTATGGGAATCCGCTGTTTGCGAATTCGACAGTCAAATTCACACCTTAGTGAATAACCCCTAATTGTGTTGTTTAAATATATTCTGTGGAAATGGTGCAAATATAATCGATCAAACACATGGACATGTCATGAAGTGTTTAGGTGCATTGCAATGCTTGGCAACTGCAGGGTTAATTTCTTTACCTGTGCCATGTGTGACGTTCATATAGGCTCTGCTTAGTTGGGCACTGACTTTAAATGTATTGAGTAGTACTTATTTGTGTTGCATAGCTAAGTAAAATCTTTTTGTGTACAAAACTATACAAGTAGTTCTTGTAGACTCAGCTGAGCATAAGAAGCACCTGGGTTTTAAGGAGGAAAATAAGGGAAAAAAATGAACTAAATGCCCTCCCTCCCCTCACCTGCCTACGCCCGCTTGCCTACCCTCCCTCCTTCTCTCCCTTGCCTAAGTGGGTAAGTACTGAAAAAGTTGCCACCAGCCTGTGCATACGTGTTGGGGTGGGGGATGGGGTAGGCAGCTTTTTGAGTACTTGCTTTTCTCTCAGCAGTGTACGAGTGAGGCACCCTCTGTCAACACATCTCCAGTTTCAACTAAGGTAAGTGGCACTCTGTCGGCTCCTTCTGCTCCTCTTGGCTCTATTCAGCCGAGTGCTGCTTACCTTAGCTGAATCTGGAGATAAAGGCTGAAAGCTACCTATGTGTGTATCAGTGCCCCCCACCTGCGATCCACAGCAGCTGTAGAAAAGGAACATTCACTCCATAAGACCCATAGGCTTCCCCCCCCCCCCCCCATGTGAATATAGCCTTGGGGACAAAATTATTTGCTAAAGAGTAGGTTATTTCAATTAAATGAAATGCATGAGGTCTGATACCATGTCTCATTAGTCTATCCCTTGGCCCTCTGTCTATGTACTTTCTGAACAAATAAGGTTTTTTTTTTTTTTTTGTGAATTTATCCTTTTTCTGCACAAACATCAGTATTATCATTAGTTTTTGTTATAAATTGTCAAACAATTTACGCACAGTATTGAGGGTATCTATTTTGGAAATTGCCAAAGCTGATCATCTTTGGAAGCATCTTGGATTTAAGTTATTGTATACTGGTACTCACAAATGCTTTTGTGCAACAGAAAAAGAATATATAGTATTCTTTATATTTCATAGGCTCTAAGGGAAGCAGAACAGGCATTTTTCAGTTATTGATATAATAAAGGCAATTACAATGGCATTCTTGGTTGCTTTATCATTCCCCTAGTCTGGTACATAATAATCTGCAGGTTTTATGCAGGTTATGCTCTTTTTGTCAGTGTATTTTAGTTAACAACCAGAGGGTGCAGCAGTAGACAAAGGGGTGATATCTAAATCATTCACTGGGACCCAGAAGCTTCTAGTTACTGGCAACGTCCATTCTTCTGGAGCAACTACAATACCAATTTCTTGCTGTCAGCTTAGCCCATACATATAACGTGCATTAACACTTACAGCTTTTAAAGAGTTTTAGGTGAGTTGTGCTTTATATACATTTTTGGTGAACACTGTAGACTTTCTTCATGGTATTAGATGTTGTTAAGAGCTTGCCAATGGACCAAAGATGCAGCATTTATGTTCGGATTATTATTCTCAATGTTCTTTGTAAATTGCGCATCCTGGAATCGCACTGAGGTCTTCTTTTGCAACTGTATTGTTATAATATTTTACAGTACCATGGAAATTAGCTGCAGCATCTATCCTTATAATCTGCATTACTCATAGACAGAAGTGTAAAATATAACCTTTAAACATATAGAGTGACACCTTCTGTGTAAAAATATTTTAAGCTTAATTTAAACCATTTTATTCTTTTCACTCAGTTTAACTCCCTCCTCATTGGTACCACAAAATCACAGAAGTTATAGGGGGTTATTGACAAATGTGAGACCTCGACTGTCGAATTTTCAAACAGTGGATTCCCATAGCAAATCCGCAACCACGACAATTTTTCCATAATGAAGTTGTGACTGTAACAGTAGCAGTTTGTTGCGACCATCTTTAGCTTGTGAATTCACACCTTTACGCAACAATTCAGACTTTAGTCAATAACCCCCATAGTCTTTACATAGGTTTGGTGAATAATTAGAAATAGGCTTTAGCTTTATCATGAATCTGCAGGTATTGTTTTTTTCAGTTTGTTTTGCTGGTTTTGTCTGTTCTCAGTTAATACAATGTATAAATGAACTTCTATTAAATTTTATAAGGGTATTGGAAGTCACATTGGAGTTTCTTTATAAAACCACTTACCTTGTGATTTTATGCAGTCAGAGAACATTGTTGACTTCTAATATCCATATATAAACAGTAGATGATAGTGTATTCCACTATGCATTTGTCATTTTCTGACATCACGTGTTAAATATAGGCTGCAGGGGGTTATTCACTATAGTGCGAATTCAACTGTCAAATTCGCAAACAGCGGATTCCCATAGCAAATCCGCTACAATTTCCCCATTGTAAAGTTGCGACAATTTTTTACTGTTACGATTGTAACAATTTTCCCATAATAAAGTTGCAACTGCGACAATATTCTCATTACAAAGATGCGACTGCGACAGTAGCAGCCTATTGCGACTGTCTTTATCTGGCGAATTCACAGCTATATGCAACAATTCGGATTTTAGTGAATAACCCCCTCAATCTGTATGCCTTTAGTGACCATCTCTGACTACCCCCTGCTTTGTATTAATATATCACTAGGTGGATCTGAGACTTTAAAATGTATATATCATAAATTTAAAATGTATAAAGAAAGCAGTATGGGCTCCTTTCATTAGTTTATTTCTAGTAGAAAAAGCTTGATTTTATATCTACTTCAACCATGGCAAACCATTTGCATGTTGATCCAGAGGAAATTTCAGATCTTAAGCAGGCAGGTTACCAATCGTAGTTTAGAGGTAGTGAAGGTCAGGGTTTGCATAGACCAGCGGTTCTCAACCTTTTCAGCCGGCGACCCCGGCCCTGACGTCACCACGCCGCGACGTGATGACGTTTCGGCCGAACGTCATCACGTACGCGCGTCACGTGGTGACGTTCAGCCGAAACGTCATCACGTCGCGCGTCACGTGGTGACGTTTGCGGCTGACGTCACCCGCAGGAACCCTTATAAGAAGGGTTCCTGCGGCACTTCCGGGAGTCGGAGGCGGTTCTCGACCCCCGTGGGACGGCCTCGCGACCCCGGCGGGGGTCGCGACCCACAGGTTGAGAACCGCTGGCATAGACCAATTGCAGTCCAGACACAGGCCCTCATTCACTCGAGTCTCCTCGCCGGGAGGGGAATCCCTTTAATGCGCATGCTGATGTCCGCGCACAGGACATCAGTATGCGCATAACACCATTTGCAAAGTGAGCCGAACGCTTCGCGGCTCACTTCGCACTATGGTGAATGAGGGCCACAAACTCAAGGTCAGGATCTAGAAAAACAGAAGACAGTAGCACACCTAGGAGTGCAATCAAGTGGGGCCTAGGGGGCACAAAGAGAAAATGCAGTCTTCACACACACATGCAGGGATTGGCTGGCAGACAGTTTACAGATAGGTGTAAATCAGTCCCAGAGATTAAAGACACCTGTGCAGTGTGGGAAGCAAGAACAAAGCACAGGTAGGTTTAGGAACCTATAATCCAAAAAGGAAAGGCATAACAAAGTCTCTCATTACTAAACCGTAAGACTACTGCCTGTGAACATGGAGTCCATGGCTTGAATTCTGAGGCTGAAGGGTGACAGAACTGAAACATGAAATTAGATTAGAAATTAAGAGGAAGTGTTGTTATTTACACTTACCTGCTAATAAATACCAGTAAAGTCTTCACAAATCCCTGTGTATATTTATCTGCAAATTTAGCCGAGACCCTAACTTTTGTGCGTGATGAACACATCCCATGATGTAATTTAAATGATAAATTTAATGCAGTAAACTTTTCCTTAAAAAATTCCATTAATTGCTTAAATAGCTTGTTTATTTTTATGGTGCATAACCTTAAAGGGGAACTATAGTCAGATTACATCTTTACATATACTATACTCATAGGTGTGCCTGGTGTGCCTACCCTAATGGCAGCACGCGGGATGATACATCACAAATAAAAATGCAAGTATGAACCTAGCCTTAAGATTTTTTTCTTTAGGTGCACACTCTAATGAAATGGACTGTGCACACCTATGAGTATACTATACCTTATTGATAAGTATTTCTCCCCAGAATGTGATGCAGAATGATTGAGTAGGCAGCACTGCTAAAGATACCCTCCCCTGGACATTTTTACCCTACTTACTTCTTAGCACATGTGCACAAGTCAGTTATCCCTCTGTAATCTCCTGCATTCCAACTTAATTTATGCAGCCAAAAGGTCAGCACACTGCTTAACCAATAGCAGTCAGGCAGCTTTTTCTTCTCTTGTTGCCTGACTTGCAGAACAGAAAGAAGAAGGGGAGTGGGGGGAGGAAAATGTCAGCTCTCGGGAAAAATAATTAAGGGAAACAAACTGCAAGTTTTATTTCTTCCCTAAACGTTTTTTAAGTATTTGTGTCAGCAATTGGTTTAGTATAAAGGAGTTTTATATGTATGTGTGCAGTTATATCAGTACCATAGAGCTGCTTTAAGGGACCGTAAGGATAGAAAATTAAAAAGCCCCTTATGCCTTTATGCATATAGAAAAAAGAAGTATGAGACAAGCATATAGCTTAGCTTTATTTATTACATTCTACCTGTTTTGTGCACACTGTTTTTAACAGTAACTCTTGGAAAAGAGCAGTGTGTTTCATTTGTTTTTTTTGTATGATTGCTGTGTGTGTTTGGAGGAAGGCACACTAAAGCAGTGATGCCCAACCTACAGCTGGCCCGCGATGTTGTGCTATCTGGCCCTCTAAGCTTTTGCCCTCAGTGCCGGAAATTGGCAACAGTTGGGAGGACCTGGTCAGCTTATTACTGAACAGGATGTCAGTTCAGTAATGCACTGTTTGCACTGTTTGCAATATCTCACAATTGGGTGGAACATTTCCCCACATTAAGACCCTTACTTCTGGGTTCGTTATGTGTTGGAATGCATATGCGTTCCAATAGAGTTGGCTCTGGCTGTTGATTTATATGGCCCTCAGGCCTAAAAAGTTTGGGCATCACTGCACTAAAGCATTAATTAGACTGTACATATACACATACATATATTGTACAACTGCACTCACATGTGACACAAACTTGGGTGCACAACACTGAAAATAACACAAACAAGGCAAAAGAAGGCACTCAGGCTTTTTTGAGAGGTGAAAATGGGTAACGTTTAATGCAACATTGTGTTCAGTACCAGAGACCATTATCAAGCAAACTTTTGATACATTATCCCTGCATAAAAAGTATTACATGCAAAATACCATGTTATTGTTGAATAAAATTACTCTCAAAGCAATTATATTTTTTATAGTATAGACTAGATACTGGATATTTTTGAGTTTTTGTGTCTTTGGAGCTGTGATCTAAGTGAATCATTTAATGTTTGTTTTTATTTTAAAATGTTTGTTAGATCTGAAAGGCTTACATTTCCATATAACAGAGCTGGAGAATTGGTTCCTCTTCAAAGGGAATATGGTATAATTGTATAATATGTTCTGTCCCACATGATTTAACCTAACAGTATATACTATTTTTCCATTTTCCCCCTTATAATTCATTCCTATGTAGATTTTGCTTCTTGAAAATGCACTTATTCTTTTCAGAAAGGAAACCTAGCACAGTAGTATGCACATGACCCATTTTTAGAGTGGGTTTGTAACCCCACCAAAATAGTATGTCATGTGATATCTACAGTACTCTGCATTACAAAGCACTGTTGGTGTCAGGCACAGGAAGGGTGAGAAGGCTGTTAAACACCAGGCACGGGAAAGATATTACATTAACAATTTATGGCTAAATATTATTGCAGCTGTGTTCTTTAAATGTTCTTTGTTAAATGGTACTATGCAGTATTTGTTTTTATACATTTACACCATTAACAATAGAAGGCTGTCCTTAGGCTGGATACAGCCTACCAAGAATTTTCTGTGGTTCCACACTTGAGCCAGATGTTTACTTCTACAAGTAATTCTACAGACCTGCAGTTATAACAGACACTGCCGCTTGAAAAATGTGATAATGCTAAGATAAAACATAGTGGGACTTATTTGTTAGGGCAGTGCAGAGGTGCTTGAGTGGTAACCCTTAGTAACCAGTTTGCAATTAGATGTAATCAGTTACCTGCAAGTTTGCCTGATTGGTTGCTATGGTTTACCATCCATGTTGGTAAATGTGCCCCATAGAAACAGAAATTTTACTGAATATAAGGCATTAGACAGTGTGTGAAACAGGTTAGTGGGTGGTTTTTTTTTTGGTTTTTTTTTTTTTTTGGACATGTACAGTCTGGTTCACATAATAGAAGGAAAACTTGACTAGTTAAATGCTCTTCTGCTGCTAACAGATGGCATGGTAATCAGTCTTACTGATAAATGTGTTTCAGTGTACAGTCCACAACATAGCTTTGTTTGAAAAGGCAAGGTTGATTTGGTACAAAGTCATTGGTTACTGCAAACCATTTTAATGTTGAAATAGGATTAACATCTTGTCTTTCCCTGTAAATTATTCAGCAGCAGGCTCCTGCAAATGTTATCTGCCAATCTGCATCCCTCACTAGACTGAAGGGTATCCTCTTTTTAGTCACTGCCTAAAGTTAACCCTAACTAAAACAGAAATAGTCGCCCCGTACGTTCGAACTGTAAAACCCGACCTTCAAAAAGCATGTCTCCCTTGTGACATGGAGCATGCTTGTAGATCTCAGTGACTTTTCACCGCAAAACCTCAGTTTCCTGAAGCAGATAAATATCTACTGGATGGCAGCCACCATGCAGGAAGATCTGCCAGGGGGCTTGTGTTTTCTTGGGCAGGAAATGGTTACTGTCTGTACAGTGAGAAAGCATAAACCTTTCCGGTGTGTAAAAACAAATGGAAAGACAGAAACAAATTTCATATGTCTGTGTGCATAGGAAACTGGTGACCGTGAGGTGCTTGTGGTTTCAGAAAGAGCATGATTTCAATTAACATACACAGCTGACAGTTCTTCTGTCATTTTGTATATGGTCCCTTAAACACAACTTCACAATAATTTGTCAGTAAAACTTTTTGTTAGGCTTCTATCACATGGACAACAAACTAACACCTTCAAATAAACAGCAAAAGATTGACAGTACTGAATAGATGCAAGTGCACTTGCAAGTACAGCGAAACACTTCAGTTTACAAATTTTGAAACTGCATGTGAGCTACTTGCTGAAGATTCATAGGGTCCATTTTGAATATTCGGACGAAATTTGCTGCTTGCTGCAAGTCATCCAAAATTTGATCAAGGTTGTCTGAAAAGGAGGCCTTAAAGAATTAACGTACCCTAACTTTAACTGAAATGCTGTAAGTACAGGGTCTGTCAGCCTAAACCACTATATTATGAACCAACAAATTAGTACCTTTGGGCTGTAGTACCTTTGGGCTTATAGAAGTGCTGGTACTAGTATCTCATGGCCCTCATATTGGATTCTCATTAATAGGATAATGAACCGTGACACATCATCACATATATAGTTTGACTGTTTGGGGAATGTACATTAAACTGTGAATATCAATAAGGCAAAAAGTCAGTGCAGGTTTTCACACATGCTCTGTAAGAAGTCAGTGCCCAGGACAACAGCTTTCTCAGCAGAGGATGGAATTGAAATGCTACAAAGCCTGCCATGTACTTGTGAAATAATGCATTCAAAAGAATCAGAAATGATCAAGTAGGTGGCTTTGAAGGGAAGGATTGTTTTCGACATACAGGCTAAATGAACAATTGTTATTTAATAGGAATTTTTAATGGTTTAAAGTGCACCTGTCACTCCAAAACTAAAACTAAATTAGATTCTACCAATGAAATAAACGATTTTGTAAATATGTATGTATTTTAAAAATGTACCTTTTATACAGCGTTTCTCTTTGTCATCTTCCCTGTCAGCCTGACTTTTCTTTCTGTAGTCTGGTTGAATTGGGCTAAATGATTGATATTATAGCTCCTCCAATCAGATCCCTGGTAGATCATGAATGAACGATGTCAATCATCATTTAGCCTCGCTCAACCAAACTCAGAAAGAAAAGTCACGCTGATAGGGAAGATGACAGAGAAACACTGTATAAAGGTACATTTTTAAAAAAAATACATATTGTTTGAGAATTTGACAGTCGAATTTCAACTTTAGAGAATAACCCCCCTAAGGGTTTTGAGGTGACAGGTACACTTTAAAAGGGACTGGTTTAGCCAGCCATTATGGCACAGCTGAAAATTGCTCCTCACAAAAGCTTTGTTACGGATCTTTAAAGGCAACTGAGGTCTCAGAAAGATTTAGGCTAGGAATAATATGTATATGTATAGGGCACTTCATAAGTGCTCCAGAACAACAACAGTGAAAACTGATGCTTGTAAAGTTACCACTTGATCTAGACATCTTTATTCTCTATGTAATCCTCCTTCATTGGCCTGCGGCTCAGCACATGCTCAATCTGCATTACTTAAGGACTGAGGCGAGATAGTTGACTTTAAAGTCATATTATAACTGTTGATTAAATATATAATTTAGCACAGACCACTGCACTGTGGAACATTATTTGCTCAACCTTGAAACTGGAGCAAGCTTTCTGCAGGGTTTTCACATGATATATTTAGCAGAAATTAATTTTGTCCTTCCCCCATACTTCAAAACTGTTTCCTCTGATGTATACTGTGGACTCCAACGGTTTTCTTTCCAGCTATGCAGTATACAACCAAGCTAATATCCAATGAGCCCTGCATTAGGTATATTCTTTAGATATTCATTTAAAGTGATGGTATTTTATCAATGAAAAACTATAAAGAAAATAGACTGCATGGCTAACAAGTAAAGTATTTATCTGCATAACGTGGTTGTTTGTAGCAATCAGATTCCAGACTGAAAGGCTGATTGACTAAAGGGTGAATTCACCTGTTGAATTCATCTTGCTGCAATTTGAGTGACATTGCCAAAATAGTTGCAAATTCACTTCTCATTATTGACTAAGCGGCGAATAGTCTTGTTGAAAAAGCAGACAACACCAATCGCTGTTGGATTTGTTCTGTGGCATAGTCAATCAGATAAAATTACAGTATGGAGCCCTGCCATCTTCCCCCAACTTGCCACTCAGATGTGGTGAAGTCTAATGGGTGAAATCAGAGTAAGTACACCTAGGGGGTAATTCAGCATAGTCCAAACTTACCCTCCAATCCTTCGCCTCTTTTCGCACAGACTGTTATGTGCTCGCTGATGTGCTGCATGCGGACATAATCGAATGCTTTACAGGGATTCCAGTCTCTGTGAGGCTCGCGAGCTGTCTCTAGTAGAGCCTCACAGCACATCAGCCAGCACACAACAGTCTGTGTGAACAGAGGCGAAGGATCGGAGGGTAAGTTTGGACTATGCTGAATCACCCCCCTAGTCTCATTTGCTCCTTCAACACACTCTGCCACTTGGTCAATAGTAAAAGTAACTGTGCATGTGCATACAAACTTATGCTAAGTGCTCGATAAGATCGTGGCTATCATTGCCACACAAATTGGTTGTGTATTCACTACATCTTAGAGTTTGATCAGTAAGTGAACATGGGGAAGTGGTGAATAGATGTGAATTCAGAAGAGCTGTCTTAAGTCAATAAGGTCCTATGGCTAGGTTCACACTAGTATATATAGCGCAGCGCATAATATGCTGGTGTGAAAAAAAAAAGTTTCAGCATATTTTTCTATTGTACTTACCAGTGACAGTGTGAACACTCCCTTGGCATTCACAGCTCTTCCTATGTGTCTGCATTTTGTGTGCGGCGTATATATGCTGGCCAAAATGTGATGGCCAGTGTTCCGGACATGGTGTATGTACGTCATATGCTAGTGTGTCCTGAACAAGGTAAGCAGCATAGGAAATCCTTGAGCCGTATTTTTTTTTCCACACTAGCATATTATGTGCTGCGTATAATACGCTGGTGTGAACGTAGCCTAAATGTCCAGACTAGATCATTACTTTAACAAGATAAGAGCTTTCAAATGCATCCTGCAGGGCAATTAATATGTACTTATACAGCTGGAATTCAGTATCCAGTTGCATCTGATTAAAGGGATAATATTGTCAACTTATTTCTTAGTTAGTTAGCTTCAGAGTGATAAAATGGAACTCTTGTTTAGATCTGTTGGGTGAACTCAGTCTTTAGTTTAGATTTTTATACTTTAATGTCTGGAAAGTCAACGTTACATAAAAAATGAAGAGTAAGACTTTACTGTTGTGCAGGCCAGGATTTCAGTATTATATTTATTTGATAGCTATTTGCTGAGTTTAGTCAGGCTGTTTTGCCTCAGTCTGTAATCAGTCCCTAATCAAGTCTCCCCTGTAGAAGACAAGGCCCAATGAGTATGTGCAGTGCCTACAGTTAAAAAAAACGAAGCTGACAACTTCATATACATGGATCCTTGTCTCAAAAGGCTACTCTACATTTGTGTATATTCTGCAGTCACTCTGCTTAAGGTAGAATATTTCTAGCCCAAACACTTTTTAGGCTTAGTTTTCCTCTAAGCCACTGTAAACTTGCATGACTATATGAAGGATCTTCTGCATTCAAAATACAGTCTACAGCACATTCAGTAACAATGTAGGAATAGCTTTCTTGGAGTGTGCATTTTTGTAAGATCTCCAAAAATTAACTACCTTGTAGTTCACTGCACTTGGTTGGTTTCATTCATCATTTGTAAATATATTATAATAGAAGGCGTTGCCCCTTATTCATTATATAGTTGGGACAATGTGATGTATTACCCATCATTCCATTTCCATCATGACACTGAAATTCTGGAAGCTGCAAATGAATTCCGAAAGCAGAGAGAGTGTAAGGGTGAAGTGCATGCAAAATATGCAAAACATTATACCTTGTTTAAAGATGTCACTTGTTTTATTTATAAAAGACCTCAAACCGCAAGCCACTTGATAAAAGATTTCTCTAGGGCATTGCAAACAATTCAGTTGGATTATGCTGCAGGTTTATAGAAGGCTGCATGCAGGAACTATTCCTGATCATTTTTTTTTCCAGAATATAAGAATTTAAAGAAGGATTTTATATCTTCCAGGGAGTTAATGAAATGACCAGAAACAAATCCCTGTATATAAATGCATCTCATGGAAGCATAGGAGCCCACTAACCTGATCAGATCACTGTTTACAAGGTTGTCTCTCTGCAGAAAAAGCGGTAGTAGCAATTCTCCCACAAACGGGGCAAGTACAGAATGTACCAGCAAGCATCTCTATATATAGCCCAGCGAATCCCCAGCTTCACACAGCTTACCAGTGTGAGGAAATTGATAGATGGAAACTGACGGTGCCTGCTGCAATGCAATTTTATTCTCATCACATTTTACCTTATCGTTCCCTGCGGGGACATTATTCTTTCAGCCCTCCTGGACTTTTGTTACTGTTAAAGAAAAATAAAGAAACGTAAAAAGTATGTAAATAAGAAATGTTTATTTCAAATAATAAAGTAGTTATAGAAGAATCACCCCATTATCCTCAGCCAACAAGACCTGTTGTTAACTAGTATCTTAGCAAGGGGACTTAAATGTCCTGCATTTTAGGTTCTTTGTTTGGTATATTTGTCCTATTCTCATTTTGACTAAATGTGACTATATATTCTTCTGAGAATTCTTCACAGGTTAATGTAGCCACACATTCACATTTGACTGATCAGTTTGGATCAGATTGTTAATATGTGAAATTGACCATTTCATTTTTTTAAAATTAATCCTGTAAGTATATATTTACTGTTGCTTTACCCGCTACATCTACTGGGGGTTTGACTTGTATATTATATTCCTATAATACTTTAATGTTTTTGCCCACCCATTTCAGACAACATCCCCTATAGAACTGTAATAGCTGCAGGCTTTGAACCATATGATAGCAACTAGATGAGAATTTTTTACACACATGGCTCGCCATCCGCAGCTATGATACAACTCTGTACTTTTCCTGTGAGACAAATTACGATCATAACCACTAGCTTGCCTTTTCTTGAATTATTTTATTATTGGCAACAATATAGCACAAATATGCAACATTGACTCTCTCTTGGGGTTTGAATATACATACTGAGAGGTTTTCTGGTAAATTGTCTCAAGATCTGGATATTGTTTGTGCATAAGCAACAAATGTATCAAGATACTTATTCTCTGGGGGTCAACTTTATATTTTAAGTTTTCTTTTATGAATCTTAATAACCATGTTAAGTCGTCCGCTATTACCATTAAGTGATATACCAAACTCACCAAAGAATTTTATCAGTTGTACTGAAATTTCTTAGTTGACAGCAGAGCCGGATAATTCATAGGATTTATAGGCTGCTGACTAGGGCCCAATCAGTAGTAGGAAACCCAGAAACAGTACTTTGACAAAAATTAATGTTTTTCATTATGCCTTTGATTTAATGTTGGGTCCTAACCACTGGGTGACAGCATAACAACCCTGACAGAGGTTGTACCCTAAATCTGTGTTCTTCTCCAGCCTACATATGGCACCCCAATTGACTTGTATTGGCCTTAAGCCTGATCAAATGCTCCGTGTATTTGACCTGGCTTAAGGCCAGTTTGGTTGGTAACAGTAATTAAACAAACTAGTGGTCATTGTCAAATGATTATTGAAGTATCTATTATTTCCCTACTTTAAGTGTTTTAAAGGAGAAAAAAAATGCACCTAATCATTTTAGCTGCAGTACACTAAGGAGGTAATTCAGGATAGTGTGGAGTCCTCACCTCACTTCGCACTGACTGATATGCTCTCGCTGATTTCCTGCACGCAGACATCAGAGAGCGCTGTAAAGGGATTCCAGTCTCGACGATAGCAAAAGCGAGCACATATCAGTCAGTGCGAAGTGAGGCGAGGACTCCGCACCTCACTTCGCACTATCCTGAATTCCCCCTTTAAGTGTACTGGTGCTTGATCAACTTTCGTCTCACAATCCACAGACCAGGATTGTGAAATTAAGGCCCTCATTCACCATAGTGCGAAGTGAGCCGCGAAGCGTTCGGCTCACTTCGCACATGGTGTTATGCGCATGCTGATGTCCTGCACGCAGACATCAGCATGCGCATTAAAGGGATTCCCCTCCCGGTGAGAGCACTCGAGTCTCCTCGCCGGGAGGGGAATCCCTTTAATGCGCTCGCTGATGTCCGCATGCAGGACATCAGCTGGCACATAATACCATTTGCGAATTGAGCCGAACGCTTCGCGGCTCACTTCGCACTATGGTGAATTAGGGCCTAAAACTGCCAGCTGTGGTTCTCTTCCTCCCCCCAAGAATGTAATGTATAATGTCACAAAGTACCTGCCCCCAGGTCAGTTTGCCAAACTGGCCATAAAGTGCATGTGCAGAATAAAAAAATGAACTCGCAATAGTTATCCTTTAAAGCAGAACTAAATGCTAGCTCTACTAGGGGTGATTCTGAAGGGAGGGGGTTTAAACACTTTCTGATGTGCTCGTTTCCTACAGAGCCTCTTGCTTGTCTCAACACATTAGCAATAATATAAGTGTATGTGTGTGTACGTGTATATGTATGTGTGTGTGTGTGTATATATATATACGTTTCTTTATTTTGGGAATAACAGCAATTTATCGTTAATTCAGTTATATATACACAGTATATTTTGGTCTATTTACATGGTGTATATCGGATAAAGCACAAAAGCCAGTTGTTAAAATGTATACTGTATCATTTTTGGAAGAAAATAACTAATATGCAATAAGCACATTTTTAGAGTCATTTCTTCAGGAACTTGTATATTATGCTTCTTTTTACCTCACCATCACTTGATTTAATACCCAGGAAAGGGTAATAATGAGCAAAGAAAATGAAAGCTTTAAAAAAAAAAAAAAGAAAGATATGATGAATGTAATTTGTTTTTTATGTCTGTTCTCCAAATCCTCATATACAATCGGTTCCTTCTACTTCTTCCACATGACTGGCTCTCATTAAGGTTTCACAGAGGCCTGGCTTTACCTTTCAAGCCTCTTCTCGCTTGGCTGTACTTTGAAGGAAAGCCGTGTAAATCAGACATTGCAACATACAAAACTAAAAGAGCATTAAGATCAGCTGAATCTGCAGCAGTGCTACAGCGTAACCTTGCTTTTGCCAGACATAGTGACTTGACTTGCAAAGTTCCCAGTGTGTCGTGACATTGCGAAGTAGATGCCAGAACACAAAAACTATAAATAAGATCACAATGTGTCAAAAACATCTAGATCCATATATAAATGGGGTGCATTTATATATGCAATATACATATGCCAAAAAAGGGGAGTATAAACAATGCACACTAATATCACAAAACTATAACACATCCATACACCATGGCTGGGTGTATCTATATGTGAGCAGGGAATGTAAAGTACCTCTAGATATATTTACAAACATAGATGTCAGCAAACCTAATTTATTAAACATAATAAAGTGAAATAAGTGTGACCAGCGTCCCCCCCCCACCACTCCCCATTGCATCACATAAAACACACAAACAGAACCACCAGTGATGATGCTATACTTGCTCAAGTTACTCTGTAGCAATAAAGTAACATCAGTGATGCAGAGTAAAAACAAATTCATTCACTCTGCAGGTTTCATCTAACTTGCTTTAGGATGAGGAAAGGATTGTGTTGAGAGTTGACAGGGCTGGGTTATGTAACATTTTGCTTCTTACTATATGCAACAGTATGGCTTGCTTGAATCATCAGATATAAAAGTATAAAAGTTAGTGCTTTTGTAAAACATAATGTACAGTATATAATAGGGCTGCTGGTGCTAATAATGACAAAGTATCAAGTGAATAAAGAGGGGACCCTTTAACTGTGGGGGCCTTAGGCACTTCATTTTTGGTTTAATAGATAAGCCAGTATTGATCACATAAAATTGACCCTTAAACATGTTATACTTAGGTCTGTGCATGTATATATTTGTTCCCTCTGTTGTATATGTAGGTCAAGAGCAGTATTTCATGCTTTCTATCAAGACAAATGGAACAAATCTAAATGAAGGCCATCCATTTTTTTTCTAACCAACTCAGAATGATCTTTCTACATTGTTTCAGTCTGGCCATCTGAGTTTACGACTGCTATTTGGAGATGTGTAAATTGATTCATTTGTTTATTTATCAACAGGATTCGGGCACACTGGGACTTAAACATCTCCTTCCAAGACACCTCGTGCAGGTATCAGGCATTTATTCCTTATTCTTTGGTAGAATTTTGGCTGAACGTGCCTGTCTTGTCATTTCACACTGATGGAAACACTTGCGCATTGGCATGCATTCCATTATTGCATAGAAAATTATTACAAATAACATTCATCTCCTGTTTTGCCACATTTTCTTTGGCCTTTCTTGTCTGAAGTATTTGATGTCTGAAGTATTTGTTGTCAACAGAATGGCACCAGAATGGAGCAAAAGCATGCTTCAGTTTTATTGCTTAAGAGTACATTTTGGAAAATACATGGCCTGTATTTCATATCTTCTACACTTTCTTTCATCTTACATTCATTCTTCCATATTAAGTAGATTGTTTGATGTGGCCAGTTATGGTCCAGTAGCAGACCATGAAAATATACTTGGCTGATGACAACAGTGCCTTAAAGTAACCAAGTAAATTTGGTTGAAACATGCAGGAGCTTATCAAGCATTTATTTCAGATTAAGGTTGCATATTGAATAAGCTTTTCATATTGTGGAAGGTATTACATAAAACAAAGTAGGGGCTCAGAGCTGTCTGTTCTGTGACATGCTTTTGTATTTGTTACACACACAAAAAAAACACTTACAACAAAATGCATTGTGGGGCCCAAGCATTATAAACCATTTGCGAGGCACTGACATGCATAGAATAAGGTGATAATATTACAAATGATGTTATAGCCTCAGGAATGGTTTATGTTTCAAGAAGTGGGGTTTAATCCCAAATTTTTTAACAATCCCCTTCGACCAATAATTATACTACCCTAGGGAATTATAGGAAAAGTTTGGCAATTATGTAATGGTCACGTTTGTGTATAAAAATTCACCATGTTCATCCAGTATTTTATTGGTTTTGTATATTTTCATGTCATTACATTTATGTTATCAAGCATTTATTATTTCTAGTTAAACTGACCTATTTTTAATATTGTGTTGGCTGAGGTAGGGCACCAAGTGAGCTGACTGCTTCTGAGTATTCAGCATAGAACTAAACATTGTGCTTGCTTGTGCTCTACTTCTATCAAGAGTTTCTATAGCAACCAGAAGCATTTCATGTTGGGATGAAGTTGTCCATCTACGTGGTTTATATAGAACAACCTATTGGACAAGAAGCAATGACAACTTCTTGACATTAAAACCTTTTTGAGGGCATCCAGAGTAATTGTTTTATTGCAGCCCAAATAGACTTGAAAAATACATGTTTGTGTAAAATTATGTAGTTATGAATAGTATTTAAATTGCAAGTAACTTTCCTTTTGCTTTATTTGGGAATATCTAAAACTCAAGACAGTTGATTTTGTTGTTTTATTGTTCATAATGAGAATGATAGTCTTGAGGTTTGCTGCAGGTTAACTTGCTTTGCCAATTGCTAGAAACTAGCAAAATATTCATGAATACTGTAAAGAGTCTGGCAACCATAAACTGTTTGCAAATAAACGAAAAACAAACAAAATGACAGTAGTATTTGTGGAAACTTTGCAGCATTTTTTGCAGGAGCAAAGGTACAATTCTGAATACTTCTAAAAGAATGTAAGAGGTTCAGGTGATAATTTGGTTGGAAATTTACATAGAAACCCCTACTCAAATATGATAAGTGCAGAAAATCAAAATTTCACTCTATATAGAATCTCTGGCTCTGTTGTAACACGAATGCAACAGTTGATGTGGTATGTTTGCCTCAAAAGGGGTTAACCACGATACCTCCCTTTCAGAAATATCTGACCCTAATCTCTCCTTAGGTCTCTCCATAGGGGATCATTTTGCCCTGGTTAGCACTGCAGTAAGGAAAGTGGCTTATAGAGCTTATATTTGCCATATACAGAGACTAATATCAGCTCCCTTACACAGCTGTCATATCCATAAAATAGATCCCCTTCAGTCTGTGCTGACTCAGATTGCTGAGTTTTACCACTTCTTCTTATGGGGTTGTCACCTTCTCCTGTCACCCTGCACAGAGGTGATGGTCTGACTTTGAACACTACATTAAGAATTATGTGCTTGTGCCCTCTGCCTGCTAATGACAGATCAGGGCAAGACACCAATTTACTAGTCTTGAAGGTTTCTGATTGTTAAATATATTTAAAGGGGAACTATATTCAGATTACATATTTGCATATGTAGTACTATACCTTAGTCAGAAGCATTTCTCCCCAATAGTTGTTTCATGTGATGCAGAATGTTTGTGTTGGCAGCACTGATAAACTCCTGCACCAGGAAATGTGTGTGTGTGTGTGTGTGTGTGTGTAACGTTGACTGGCCAGATTTCCATGAAAAGGTACCCTACCCCGGATATTTTTACTCTACTTACTACTTAGCACATGTGCAGAAGTCAGCTTTCCCTTTGTAATCTCCTGCATTCCAACTTAATTTATGCGGCCAAAAGGTCAGCACACTGTTTTAACCAATAACAGTTAGGCAGCTTTTTCTTCTCCTGTTGCCTGACTTGCAGAACAGAAAGGAGAGGAGGGGGAAATTGTCAGCTCTCAGGAAAACTAATTAAGGGAAACAAATGGCAAGTATTTCCTCCCTAAATATTTTTTTTAACTATTTGTGTCAGCAATTGACTTAGTATAAAAGAGTTTTATATGTATGTGTGCAATTATATCAGCACTATAGTGCTCCTTTAAAATTGGGATACATAGCGTTCATCCTCAGCTGATACTGTACTACAGCTCCCAGTAATCCCTGATAGACTTTAGAGTTGTCATAGGCTGAGATGAATCAAAATTTAGGGAAGGTTCCCCTCATCTAAAATATTCTAGCCTACATATAGAAGCCTTTAATTAAAAGGCCCTGGTAAAAGAAATTCTCCAAAAAATAATTCCCCATAATAAGTAATAATCTAGTTAAACCAATCAGAAGTGCTTGTTCTTTTGCGTCCTCATATTTTTTAAATGCATGCTGCTGCTCTTTAACCAATGATACCACCTCATACAAGTGAAGGGAAAACAGATCAAATGTGCCACATCTAATTCAGACCAGTGGCTAGAATCTTGGAAGGCGCAACACGTTGGTAGTGTGACTGTGTGGGTGCCAGAGAAGGGAATGGGAAGCTATCTGCAAGTAGATGCTATATTTGAAATTAACCTCCTAAAATGGAGTCATTATGATGATGTGATGCCATAGTATCTTCATTCATTCATTTCCAGAGTTTTTTGAAAAATTTATATGCAGACCCTTGTGCAAAATTTTTTTTGTATTTATTCATTTTTATATAGCGCTACTATATTACACAGTGCTATACAGAGATATGTCATTCCACTGCCCCGTGGATCTTACAATTTAGTTTCTCTGTTAATTCACACACATATAGACAGATACAGATGTATGGTTTTGGATTGTGAGAGGAAACACACACAGGTGAGGGGAGAACATATAAACTTCATGCAGAGGAAGGCCAGGGTGGAACTGAACCCAGAACCCAGCTCTGCAAGGCAGCAGTGCTAACCACTAAGGGTGAAATTTATTAAACTCGGAGAAGCTCGTTTTCTTCAAAGTTTAATTGCGCGAGAACCCGGAAGTTTCTTGCGGTAAGTATTGTGAGATTTGTTTTGATCGATTGTTACCGAGACAAACTTTTCGATCAAATATTTCCATGGAAAGGTAGCCATACTACAATAATGTAAAGTATATAGCTACCTTTCCATGGAAATATTCGATGGAAAAAGTTTCTCTCTGTAAGTATCAACCAAAACAAATCTCGCGGTACTTACCGCGAGAAACTTCTGGGTTCTCGCCGGATTAAACTCGGAAAAGCGAAAACAAGCATTTCAGAGTTTAATAAATTTCGCCCTCATTTTACAGAACTGATATATGATAATTACATAGATATTTACAGGGTAAGGTAACATAAACGTGTATTACTGAACTCTGTTGTTGTAAGAGTGAAAGCAGTAGATCATATTAACTCATTTATATAAAATGAGTGTGTGCAAACTGACATTAACAAAGACAGCGATGCACTGAACAGGTTGGACATTTGCAGATTCTAGGAGATGCATATATTGGAATACACTGACTGCTATATTCAAGCCAACTGTGTAGAAGCACAAAAGTGGCATATCTTGGCACACTTATTCACGCTCAGAACAATGTACATTCACAAGTGTAGTGGCACACAAGCATAAAGGTCATGGAAATATGCACTTGCAGGGATTTTCAGCTCCTTGCACACATGCTCTTGGGGATAATCAGCCTTTCCTGCTTCCTCTCTGAGCTGTCGGAGCACCCGCCACCCAGTGCCACTTATCGGATTTTATTTTCGGAGGTGGGAGGCTGCAGGGTCAGGGTGATTGGTTTCCTTATTGATCTGCACGGCTCAGTATAATCCCTGCAGCTGCTGGGAGCTCGTTAAAGGATGGAGAGAGGCTGAGAGGGCTTTTACTCTTTATTTATATGTCTCCTGCACTCATATTTTATATAGGGGGATGTGTCTTTTAAAATTGGCACTTTTATAGGAATATCAGTAACCCTTTTGCTGCCAGCAGAATTTGCTTAGCAAAGTGGAACAAATTAACTTAAGAGCACAGCAACTTCAACAAAACAAACAAAATAATAAAAGAAATGAAAACCATAGTTTCAGTGTAGTTTTATGCAGTTGTTTTACTGAGCTTCCTTTACTCAACTCCCAGTGTTTTTTATTATTTATTACAGGGGTTTCCAGCTCAGAGGGCTCTGCTTTGTGTATCCTTCATGTGAATGTTTTGTCCCGACTTGGCTGATAGCTATAGATTTTTTTTTAAAACATCATGTGCATATTAGGAACTAGACCCTCAAACATAAAGGCGTAACAACCCACATAGATAAGTTGGCATGCAGACACACACTAATTACAAAATACAGTTTACACAATCCTGCACGAACATGTAGTATATGTAAATGATATACTTAATATATTAAAATGCTAGAGGCCCTGTAATCTAACAAAACTTGTATATAGAATGTATATGTTATTTTAGGTATTCTGGATGAATGCATATTTGTCTGCACTATGCAGATCTTCTTAAAGAGTATTTAATCTTCTATGGCTCCAAACAGCAGGGAGTGCTTCAACCAGAAAAACTATAAATTGTAATGTAGTATCAAGTATCTGCATGGATAGCAGCTTCATAAATATTTATCATTGCTCAAAGAACTCCTTAATTCAAAAACTACCAACAGGTGCTTTAGCATGGGGGTATTTTAAATATCCATTGCACTGTGAAGGTTCTCCGTCATTCTCATGCCTCTCGCATACATGCCCTAGGGAATGAACCCTCACACATATTTAGCGTAATCATTTGAATTGGTGATTGATTCTTGGTTTGTGTTTCTAATTAATCTATTGGGGGATTTGAATTACCCTTTTAATTTTGTTCTTTTTTTAATGTTGTCATTTCACAAAATGACACACCTTGATGCTAATGCTTATTGCAGTGACTACAGTGCAATTTGTTATTTCAGTTTAAACTACTTAAAGTGCAGATACCAATATAGGAGGTTGTTATGTGTTTAAGATCCTCAATCAACTTTGCATTTTGGGGGGGGGAGGGCATCTTTTTTGATTAGGCCTTGTAGTATGGCAGTGACATTAGACAGAATTTCATCCAATGTACACTTACACCTCACTGCTAGGTAGTTTCATTTATTGTTGGTGTATGTGACTACATTTCAGGGATCCTTGTCCTTTTTGAGTAGGAAGAAAAGTTGTCTCATACACATTAATAAACTTTGTTAAATTAAGGCTAGGTTCACACTGGCGTTTTTAAGCGCGTCGTACATACAATGAAACTGTAATGATACAGTATTGCTTTTTCAATGTATGTGTTTGAAGTTGGAAAATCACAAGCACACAAAATATCCAAATGTAGAAGATGCCTAAATGCATTTGCTAATCTCTCTTATCTACCTGCATTGTCCAACCCATTGTCACTAGTTTCCTGGTGGTGCTATCAAGAACCTATTACCAAGAATAGGAAATTTTCAAGAGTAAGGCTGAGTTCACACAAGTGTATGATGTGCAGCGCATCATACGCTAGTGTGAAAAAAAAATACGGCTCAATGATAGCCAAGAGTACTTACCTAGTTCCAGATACACTAGCGTATAATGCGCATCCGCTGGGTCCGGAATGCTGTATGTCGCATTTTGATGCGACCACATAGGAAGTGCTGTGAATGCTGAGGGGAGTGTTCACACTGTCACTGGTAAGTACAAAGGAAAAATAAGCTTAGCGTATTTTTCTTTTTTTCACACTAGCGTTATTTTGCGTTGTGCATAATTGGGAGTATTTAGTCGCTGCAAAAAAAAAAAAAAAGTGGACAGAATACTTTAAACTGTATTTACCATCTTTTTCAGACATTTAATGTGTTTTTGAAGTCACTGTGGGTGCATCAAAAGTAGCCCAGTCCAGAATTTCATACAAATACACATTAAAATGCATTCAAATATCACTTTCAAATTAAGAGCAACCCTTTTTTTGGCAGTGAGTAGGTTAACATCTCCAGTTGTCATTTGCTCATTCAGAGCCCTCTAATACATAGAGTTAATCACCCTTGAGATTGCATGGCTGGCATATTTCTGCAGACTACTGCTCCTCTAATGGGATTGGCAGGGTCAGTGTTTCTTGAACAGTTTAAGGCCGCTTAAGGCATTTGGTTAATTGATTCCAAATCACCTTGATTCCAAATATGCTAATTGCTTTTTCTGCCTCCTGCTGTGACCTCCTCCATGTCTCTGTTTCCCCTCTCTCCCTCCTCCTTTTCCAGGTCAGCGAGAGGGTACCCTCCTGTCCTGTTTCCTATAAAACACTATTCCCTCCACGTCCAGTAGCTCTCGGAAATACCCATGAATAATTCAGTCTGGATTATGCTGAGGGTGACAGAAATTAATGCCAATTGACCACTTAATTGCTGGACAGTTGTTTGTCACAATATGACATTCCACTTCTTATAGGAAAAGAGAAGAGTTAGATAGTCGATTTACTATTCAGAGGACTAATTGGATTAGGTAAAAAGTGCTCTTATTAGTCACGACTCATATTTAGAGTCCAGTGGCTGTTCATCACACTGGATTATTTTCCCAATGTAGGGGCAAAAGAAGTTGGAGTGAACCGTCAATATACCAGCAATTTTTTTGTATTTTTATAGAGTCCGGTGCCATTGCGGATAGATTTTTTTTTTTTTTTTTATTGTACTATATGTTTGCAACTTTCTGTGCTGCAGAACACTACAATCAGATAGTTTATATCAGCTATTTATTTACTATATTTGTTATTTGATGTTTAGCAGATATTCAGTATTTTTCATGTAAAGTAGTTTTTAATGTGCTGCTATAAGTTTTAGAAAAAGTAGCAATTGCCCTGTATCCTGTACTCCCCTTCCCTCTGTTATCTTGTCTACTTGCCCGTCTGCCCAGCTAAGTAAGTTTTGCAAGGAGTATTCACACAGTTATGGGGTTCATTCAGGTTTCAAGCTTTCATATCTCCTGCATGAGTGACACAGTTTAGAAAGTCATCTAGGTATGTCAGAGCTTGAATTGGATGTGGTAATGCTAATGAATAATCAAAAAATATTCACTACTAACATAAAGGAAAGGGTTATCAGTCCATTTACTTTTAATTATAGAAAAAGATCTTATTAACTTAACAGCATTTTATTCATATAGTGTTCTGTTGTATCAACATGTTAATGAACAGCTGTTGTCATACCAAAAATAGGCTGTGCAATAAAACCCTTTGGAAGGGAAGATTCGACACTGGGAATACACTGATCCTGAAATTTTCAGGCTACCCTACAATATGCATATGGTATGAGCTAGTCTAAACCTGTGTTGTCATGGGCTCTAGAACCAGGAACCAGACCTCATCTATAACTATCCCAAAACTATAATTAAATTTTAGTGCATTCGGTAAAATTTAGGATTTCTGGATTGTGTACAAATTTGTTGTTGTCTGTTAATATTTCCTCTTTATATCTTGAAAATGCTCATTATGGTTCTTGTAGAACTAATCCAAGGTACTTTAACATCTTGATTACAAGTGAAGGTATCCTCCAAATTTCTATAATATACGTGTGAATCTCATGTTGATTAACTAACCATGAGCATTGACAGTTATTGCAAATGCCATTAAGCCATTTTAGACCAATGTCCTCAAACCTACGATCTATAAAACACAAGAATAGATTTAGAGATTTTCAGTTGCCTGTGTTTAACAGTACAGTGGAATCTTTTGCCTTCTTTGAATTCTAACATTGCTATTTTGCCAGGCATTATGAAGTTTTACAGTTGTTTATTCTCTTACTTGCTATAGTTGTTATTTTATAGGGCTTTGCAGGATATGAGGATTTATGTTTAAATAACAGAATAGGCCAAATGACCCTGGTCATTTCTGCTTTAATGTACAATAGCACTTTAAAGCTGCTTCCCATACTCCTCTTGCTAAAACAATGACCACAGATGTTTCTTGATCTATGCCCACTGTATTTATCTTTATTTATTAAAAGTGCAGTTCTTCCAATGTCCTATATCTTTCATCTCAGAAATTCCAAAATCCTTGTCTAATTAGTTAACAGTTTTAGCTGAAAGCTCCTCCAGCACTTTGGTTCATTAAAGGTTAAAACTGAGCTGTGTTCCCCAGACCTTTCTACCCTGAGAGTAAAAAGCAAGGAGGGCAGTGTGAAGGAAAGAGCATATCTAGAGATTTTATCGCTAAGTGAAGAGCATTAAAAGAACGATTTACAGCTGTGCCCCCATGTATTTTTTTATTACTCCCCCTCCCTTGCTCACTGAATTCTAATAAGCTAATTAGCAGAGTCCCATGGGATGTGAGTTTGTGAGTATGAAGGGGGGCAGCAGGATAAGAAGGAAAAAAAAGGGGAGAGGCAGAGGGGAGATAGCGGAGAGGTGATGGGAGCTCATTAAGACTATCAGTCTCCTTTTGCAGCCTAAGGCAGGGTCTGGCTAGGGAGGGCATTGGGCAAGTAGCAGGACTGTATTGCTCACAACTCTTCAGAGGTGCTTGGAATGGGAGTCTTAACCTATTTCTTGCCAGCAGAGAAATCCAGTGAGTTGCTTCTGCCTCATCTAAAAGTGTGAGATCATTAAAAATATACTTATTTGTATCAAATATGTCAGTATTAATATTAAGGCCTCCATATCATCTGATTTAGGACATTTTTTCTCTCAATGTTTTCGATACTTAGGAGTACAAATTAAAGAGAGCATGTATTTTGCAGACAGGGTGTGGAGTTGCAATAAGTGGGATTTTCCTATTGAGCTTACCTTTTGTTAAGGAAAATATCAACAAGAGCAGCAGCATCCTTTAATTAATGTTATAGGTTGTGTTGCATTTCTTTATGTTTTTCCATCTGATGGGAGGAGTTAGGTTCCTTGAGCTTGGCTCATCATATACAACCACAAGGTTGTCTGTCTACCAATATATGAAACTCAAGCCCTGGAAAATGGTTTCACTGTTATTGTGGATCTGTCAGCAAAAGTAATACATTATTGTTTTTGGACAAATTGCTCTGTGTATGGGTGACAGTCTTATAAAGGGATCTATGATGATTGCTTTAATTGGTCACCCAATTGATCGGTCATGTCTGTAATTTTTTTTTTTTATTGCTGCCCGCTGCAATGAATGAGTTTTGCTGTAATGTTGCTCATTCGGTTCTATGAAACCTGCCTGGTAGCAGTCGATGCATTAATGATCGTTTTGGCTAATCATTGCTGCATTTATTGCTTGTGTATAGCCAGTCTTACAGATTATCTCATGGAAGTCAGATGTCTTTTTAGTGGAAATGGTAAATGTCAGTTGTATCTGTGGAGAGTGGTGACTTGATAAGAAATGAATGGCCGTTCACATAAGTATTTAAACCATTGAGTGTCGTTTTTCAGGTGTGATAGAGTAATCTATTCTTTATAATAGTTGGTTATTTAAGTGATGATATCTTATAAAATCAGACCTTATTCTTTTTATATTAATATGAATTTGTTGAATGTGAAAAATTGTTTGAAGAATGAATGCAGAAAATAAGTGAACTGATGGAGGTCTTGTTTAGGACAGCTTAGCATATGCTGTAAATGTAAAACAAAATCATTTATGTCGTTATATTTGGAAGACTTTGCAAACTTTGTATGTTATAAGAGGATTGTTTCCTATATAAAAAAATGTCGGGGTGCATATGTAGTTATGATACTGTTGAAGTAAGTTTACTACATCAGTGTAATAACTCATACTTTGTTAATTCAAGTATTACTATCATTTTCTATAAAAAGTGGAACTTTACTACCATTATTGTCTTTTGTATTCAGGTGTTGTCCAGCTAAATGTGAATAAGTAGATGAGAAATTAGTAAGTATACAGCATATCTGAAGATATAACCTAGAGAAATCTTCCCAAAATGAGTCCACTCATTAATAAAGTTGACAATTTGCCTTAGAATAAAAATTTCTTCAAAAGCTAATTCATACTGGGTTTTGGCAGCAGAAGATTCGGAACATTAAAGAAACTTTATTTCTTTTTATTTAAAAGAAATTAAAATACATGTTTGGTTTTTGTAGGGCATTAAAGTAATTTAGTAACGGAGGGTTTGGTGATAATTCATCAAAGTGTAATTTATTCTATAGTTGTGAGAATTTGCCAAAAATATGGGCATTATTTTCTGTGATAAGGTGGATGCTCTCACAGTTCAACAGACCAATGTGGACAAGTACTTACACTCTACATTGTGCCCCTTCGCATCAAATTTGTGGCCAATTTACACATTCATCGTGTGTCTAAATGACAGTTTGACAAAGCGTAAAGGCATGAATATGCTATATTGACTTGGTCACCTCAAAGGTACATTTTTCCAAGTATTATTCTGGGATTATTAAACCAAAAAGACTTAAAAACACAGCAAGCAAGTGCCAGCATGAGCAAGGAATTGTTGTCACTATAATTACTGTAAGAACTGACACTATTTATGCTAGTACTTCCTCAGTGACAAAATTATTATTATTGACCAGAATTACTGAAAAATGTCAACATTGCCCATTTTGATTATTCTTGCATATTGTCACTATGTAGTCATATATATAAAAAAAATGAGTATTGCAATCCTTGGCGATACCTTTTTTACTGGACTAACAGTCAGCTTATATAGACAAGCAATATAATGCTTGAGACATGATAAAGGGAGGACAGAACTCTTGAAAGCATGTCTATATAAACTGACTGTAAGTCCAATAGAAAAGGTATCCCCAAGTATTGCAATACTCATTTTTTTTGCATCCGTGGACTAACACAACCACTCTATCCTACCTTAGTCATATGTCACCTGGCCCGGGTGACAGGCAGCCGTGCTCCCCCACCCCCCTCCCTGTCCTGGTTCCATCTGATCTAGCACTTAGCCTTAGCACTACAGCATTCCTCTCTCACAGGAAGTTGACTTTCAACTCCCTGTGAGAGAGGAACATTGTAGCGCTAAGGCCAAGCGCTAAATCAAATGGAGCCGGGACAGGGAGTAGGAGGGGGCGAGCACCAAGATAAGCACCCCCCTCCTTCAGAGGGTAGGGAGTAGGAAGGAGAGGCAGCACCATTTATTATGCTCTATGGCATATACTATACAGCAGGAGTGGGCAATTAATATTTCCATGGGATCACATGTGAAATTGGAAAGTATATTAGTCTGGCCCTTTAATCCATTCCAATTTCTCATCTGGCCCCATGAGAAAATTAATTGTCCACCCCTGATATAGATGGATATATTTAAGGTGGTTGAGTCCCCTTTAAAAACGAAATGAACAACGCAGTAGATTCATATGATGATGATGTCACTTTGCTTCAAGGCACAATGCAAACTTAAGTGAGGCCTAATGGGGGAACATTATGTAGCTGTAAAGATTTGGTTTTGAATACTGACCCTGTTATATCTACTGAAATTCTTTGGCATTGTGGTTTTCAGTATGTCCTTTTCTGTAATGTTCTCTTGACTTCTAAAAGGTGTGTCCTCTAACTGTTTTTATCATGTGATGACAATGAAAATTGTGTATAACCACTGCTGTATAGTTTTAAATAGACGAGCCACAAAGGTTGACCATGAGAAGCAATCTGCTCTATGAACAGATGACTTTGTTATGAAGTAAGCAAATGTATGATTCATCACAAATTCATGAAATTTTTTTTTTTTTATTCTCTTTTTTATATGGAGCTGATATATTATTATGCAGCGCTTTACAGAGATTAACTATTCACTTCAGTCCCTGCCCTGTGGAGCTTACAATCTAATTTCCCTGTTCAGGCACATACACATAGATCAGCGGTTCTCAATCTGTGGGTCGTGACCCCTTTGGGGGTTGAATGACTCTCTCACAGGGTTCGCGAACATGCTGTGAAGCCGGTAGTGAGCGCAGGCCCCATTATATAAGGGTTCCTGCATGGTGATGTCGGGCCCAAACGTCATAACGTGACATGTGTACATGATGATGTTTCACCTGAACATCACGTGAAACACGACGCGTGACATCAGCACAGGAGGGTCATGGTCTCAATTAGGTTGAGAACCGCTGACATAGATGGATGAGAATTTCATCTCTGATAAACGCCTCTGTGGAACATCCAAAGAGCAGCCATTTCTGAATTTATGTATTATTGCTGGAATAAATAACCTGTACTTTGCAGAGGTCAAAGACTTTGCCTTTTATGACTGAATAAAATCTATATTATATGCTAGGGAACACTATGTTTTAAAGGAGAGTTTACCACACACCCTTAACAAATCTGACTAATCTGAAAAATAAATGAAACATCTGTGGAAGGTCTTAAAAGTTTTTAGTCAGGATGAACTAAGTAACTTTGTCCCATGTTATCAGATTGGATAAGTCTGACCAGAAGTGAACTGCAAAAAATTCCATACTCATGTCTTTATAAATGTTTCTTCATAATGTACTGGGTAAAATATTGCCATACTAGAAATATACATAGATTATACATTTCTCGTAGAAATGTATAACCTATGAAGTTTCACAGAACATCTGTGATGCTTCTTTTTCCACTGTACTGGTCTGTATGTACTGTATATCCCCCTTTATTTTTACTAAGGAAGATGTTGGATCTTTGGGAAGGTAACATTAATCTTAATTTGTTCTCTTGTCCAGGCATCTCCTCTGTGGGCTATGTGATTAAACACATACAGAAGTGATAATAACCTCATAAACTGCTTACAAACAATCAGTATTTACATAATATGGTGCAATCTGTTGGGAGTCTGGAGGTGGTGGCATTCAGAAAGGATTTAGAAAATTGACCCAGTTTTTTAAAAGTTCATCTTTCCTTCTAGATAATTCAGTTGAAGGTACAATTACTGGAAGAGAGAGAGGGGTAAATACTTTAAGAAGGATCATTATTAGAAGTAATGAGACCCAAGTTAATTGAACATTAATGATATTTTTGTACAGTCAAAATCTGCACTCAGACTGTGAAATGCTGGCAGTGTAAATACCAAACGATCCTATTAGCAATGAAGCCTTATCTGTAAGATTAGCTATCTAAGATAAGCTTTGTTACTTTACATTACTAAAGCTATTGAGGACTGTTGACCATGATGCTGCAGGATGTCTTTTCTGAGCCAAGAAGAAGGCTCTACTAAAGGTAGTATGATTTAAAGGACTTTCATTTTGAGTCCTCCACTAATTTCTTATATGGGGTAACATTCATTCACCTGTTCATATGACTTGCTGTGTTGCAGTAACAAAGATGGGAGTCTCTAATCATGTGTGCAATAGAGATGGTTAGAGGTCTGTTAATCTGGAATGACATGTGCTTAATTTTAAATAAATTATGTTGATTTGCACATACTTAAATGTTTTCCTGCAAGAGAAATAAATGAAAGCTTTTAGTAGTCTGAAATTGGTAAAATGGTTCACAGTGACTTTTCAGGAAAATAAGAAAGAAAGATTTATAATTGGTGACTGTGCAAATGGGAAGTTGTGTTTTTACATTAAATTGTGCAGTTAAACCAATTCTAGGTATATAAGTTTTAATGGTGCATAATTATGGCGTCTATTATTTGCTATATCACAGAAAATAACAATCTTTGCTTTGGAAAAGTGGCAAATTGTCACAAATTCATGCATTTGTGGGCCAATCTCAAGTTAATAAGCATACCTCAAATAATAATGGTTGATGTTGCATATTGCAAATGGTTAATGAATTGCGGGTTTTCTTCAATTTGGCATCATCTTCACATGAATCTACTGGTGCTCATAATGTTCGTGAAGATGACAAACTATATTTATATACTAGAACATCTATCTATTGATAAGTACCCCCCTAAAATTTGAAAACAGGGAATTATCTGATATACTCTTTACTTGTCATTTTTACTTTATGTTTTTAAACACAGCATTTATCTTATCTCTAATAGTTTTTTTTAAACCATAAACCCATGGCATCTGACTATGAAGGGGATAACTATCTTTCCCAGTGTCCCTTAACATGAAATATTAAATCTTTAATTACTGTAAGGGGAAAGATTCTCCTTGTCATGCCTGATAACCCCACAGAAATAACAATGATTTAGATCTCTCTATCCAGTGATCTCTAAGTAGTTGATAGACGTTGTTCTTTGCCAGTTTTAATTGGTGCTCATTAAATTTACTTCACATCTTCAGCCATGCTGGGATTTGAACCTGTGAAATTCAGGTTACACAGATGGTAGAAAGTGGAACTTTTAGTAGCTAACACATTTTAACGGTCAAGTAAAATGAAATATGTATTATAGTAGCTTACTAAATTACGCAAAAGCATCCTGTATTTGATAGAATTAATGCAAATATCTGAAGCACAAATATATTGATATTTTGTTGCCAGAATCCATTATTGAGCTGTTTGTAGGAAGGAGTAAATACAGGTTGTATAGTATTTTATTGGAAAACAATTTTATAATAAAAATGCACAGAAACAAATATTTAAATTAAAATGTGTTTACTGTAAGGTGAGCTAACTAGTATTAAAAAGATTACTAGAAATCTTTATTTAGTGAAAACCTTTTGGTGAGTGCCAATATAATTTAGTTGTTTTATTTCAGTCAAGAAATATATACATATATTTCCATTAATACTGTTGAATATATTTCTAATGTATGCTGTACATTCAAAGTTTTATGTAATGATATTTTATGTTTCCTGATTATAATACCGATGTCTAGAACCCAGATGACAATAGCTTGTTTTTTGTTTTTTGCAGCCGTGAAAACGACCTTTCCAGCATAATCACAAACCTTCATCAGAATCACCAGCTCATAATGCCAGAAAACCAGAACAAGAGAAACAACCACCAACTCAGCTTCCCATCTACAGGTGAGGCAGAAGTTCAGTCTGCTTCACAAAGTATATATGTTTGTGTATTCATCAAGCCCCTTGTGAAAAATGTTGTTGCTGAAAAGTGTTTGCCAGATAGAGGGTGGGAAAAACCCATAATTCCCTATGGAGATGGCTGTGAAAAAATTTTTAAGTCTGATAATTTTTTTGCATAAAAAATGTTGCCCATATTGATATTGGTCGATGATTTCACTGCTCAGAGTTCACTCAATGCTGAGCGGCAAATGCAAATGTCTGGAGTAGGTGTGATGACCTTGATGCCGTTCTGCACCACTGATACTGGTTAGTTGGGGGAGCCAGAGCGCAGCTTCATAGCTGTACTGATCGCTAGGAAACTGCCTTCATTCTTCAGAATAGCTACTCTATTCCCCATGACCGTTAGGATTTCCCAGCTAGTGCCAAGTATATTTTATAATTTATTAATTTCATTTCTGCCTTTAGTTCCCCTTTAAGTTATTACATATAAAGGCAACACTTTTTACCCTCATAATTGAAACACAATAATGACTATGCCCATCTGGCTTGCTGATCACAGTACGATCTGTTTGAAATTGCAAGAAAATACCAGGGTGCATAAGACATTACTGTATTTTAGCACTGGGCCTGTTTCTATATAGTTATGCCACTGTTCTCACATTTAACAACTTATTTACTTTAAATTGAAGCCTGTCTAATGACTAGAAAATGTCTTTAGGAAAAAACAGCCAAGTGCCTTGACATATTGCTACACCAGCAGGTTGTTGAGAGTTTTAATCTGCATCCACCTTGAGTCCTACAACAATTTTCTTGTTGAGGGGAACATGATGCATGGGTTAATATTCCAATCCTTAAACGAAGGCAGCAAACACAATTTCAAATCATTTCTAACAGACACAGGAGATTTTGTGTTTTTATTATTTCTGCCAGTGACAACAATATATTTTAAAAAATATGGGGCTTATTCATGAAAGTTTGAACAGCCGAGTAAAGGTCATAATTGCATTGGTATACACAATAGTGAATTCAGCAAGGCATACTGTGTCAAATTTGCTGGATTTACTTCTCCAGATCAAAGTGGTGAATTAGGGGGTTGATGGCAGGACTTTTATTGTCCAACTGACTACTCTGCACTACACAATTAACCATATCTAACACCATTCACTTTTACACTAATAAAATCCACTGCTTAGTGAATAAGGAGTAGAGAATTTGCAGTTAGTTCTACTTTAAAGGGTATGTAAACCCTGTATAAAAGAGAGCCCCATTTACCTATTTTCATGCAATAAATCAATTAAGAAACTCCTGACTCACTTCTTAACTCAGCAGGGCTCAATATCCCCCTGTAACTGCATTGTCTCTGTTAACAAGATCCGTGTACAGGAAGTGTAAGGTTAAAGCCACGCCCCCGTCCTCTCCCTGCACAGGCGGTTGGACAGGTCTTAACTGCGTGTGCTCAGGGTCATAAACAGGCTTTTTAGTTAAGGAGAGGGCGAGAGGTTTTTCCCACAAGAACAGTTCTCTTAATAGTGAGTGATGTACAGTGGGGAAAAAAAGTATTTAGTCAGTCACCAATAGTGCAAGTTCCACCACTTAAAAAGATGAGAGGCGTCTGTAATTTACATCATAGGTAGACCTCAACTATGAGAGACAAAATGAGAAAACAAATCCAGAAATTCACATTGTCTAATTTTTTAAGAATTTTTTTTCAAATTCTGGTGGAAAATAAGTATTTGGTCACCTACAAACGATCAAGATTTCTGGCTCTCACAGACC